>DWEI01001778.1:0-15814 GCA_018245875.1 Mysoria ambigua
ATACACCGGACCCAAATCCAAAATCACAACTATAAAATAAAAATTTAAATTCGTTAAATTTTAATAAAAAAAAAAAACTAGTTAAAAGTTCAAATAGTACGCGACAGCGATTTTAAACCTGGGACCTCTCAATTATATTTCGCGGTTACGACCAGTTGACCAACGAGGCAAATCAGTATGTGATTTCCTCATCAAACAGTAAAATAGTGGATAACCGATGGATCAATGAGCACGATCTAACAAATGTTCACATAACAAAACCGTTCCACGCGTATCCACGTTGAGGCTGCACAACGTTAACGTTCGCGAACAATACCTTGACGTATCTGTATCAAATCATGTCACAGCTGGCGAACACTTTTAGGGACTTGGTTATTATCATTTTTCTCGTCGCACAACTGAACCGCGCCGGCCTGCTGTTGGGACACGAACGTGGACATTGTTTCCGAACAGTTACAAGAGCACTGATCGTGATCGGATCGTATCTTTCGGAATTCTGATGTCGATGTGAACTGTGTATTCCGGGCCTCGACATTCTCTGCGCACAGAGAATGTCGAGAGCATATTATTATTATTATAGTTTAATACTTCTTCATAAATGAAGTAAAAACCTAAATATATATTTTTCGCGTGAACGACAATGTTGTAGCTACATCCAAATGTCGTACGAATTCGGGTCGAGAAGTGCATAAAAGAACTAGTAGCGAAATACTGGCTACTATTAAAATATTGCCAACACGGCAAGCTTTGTACAGCGTTAATCACAATAAGTCGTTGGACGTTATTATTAATTGTATGCCGTGGAAAATGTAACAGCTGCGCATGCAGCGCGCGGCGGCGGCGTGCGGCGACGGCGCGCGACTGCGGCGTGCGGCGGCGGCGCGGACCTGCGCTGAATTGTCTGCTAGATGGTTATCAGATAATGTCTTCCTAATTCAAAACATGCAAGTAAAATGTATTGCACACGAATAGCATAGCCGTTTTATTCTATATTATGTCCTATTCAACTAACATATCAAACGCTTGATGGTGAGAGCAAACTGAATTTGTTGGTGTATTAATTTTATTCTAATGTGTAGAATTATCTATGTATTTAGAATTATATATATTGGGCTATGTTTATTTTCCTTTTAATCAATGTAACGCTGATTCTGCCAAGTTGAGTATCTGCCAAGCTGCGGGCGGGTTGTCTCAATACATTAGAATTTTTTACAAATCATATGTCCGAAATCGTGTTGGTTGCAAGTGCGACTGTCCCTGTGTTCTCTAATTAGAAAATTTTCTGCTAGAAAATGTAATTAGAATTCTGGTAGTGGTTCGAAGTCTAGATATGTGCCAGATGTACCTATTACATAGTGGGACGTAAACGTAACCGGTATAACGTGGGAGTTTTCTGTATGCCTGTGCCTACCTTTTCGGGGAACACAGGCGTGAAGTTACGTATGTGTCCGAAATTCATTGTATCAAATACTTTATTGAAAGGCAACAAAAATCAACACAAATTTGAAATATTAACACCCCATTATTGTCTATTTTCGTATTTATATAATTATAATACTTATCTTGATATCGTATCATATTAATTGTACAATATATCTGTACATAGCGGCTTTTATTCCCTTATTATTCTAAGCAGTGCAATTATCATTTATGATAAACATTTCAATATGAACCCACAGCACAGCGGCGACCGGCCCGCCGTGTCATTACTAGGTATATCTCCACAAAACCAGTTGCGCGCTCATTTGAATAAGGCCCCCATAATGTAGCTTTAGCTCGAGCTTATCATAAAAATGGCACGACGCCGTCTTTACGAGACAGGCGATGGCCGGTCACCCTTCCCCGATCCGTCCCGCCGCGCCTCGGTGGCCGGTGGTGACGCTCTCGTGCGTCGGCTGCGCGCTGGCGTGGCAGAACGGACGTGGGACGCGGGCGCCGGTTGCACGCACCGGCGCGGGCGCGCCCCGCTGCACACGCCGCCCGTGCACAGGAGGCGGCGTCTCTCGGCCGTTGCTGACCGCGACTCGTACCCGTGGCGGTCACTACACTGAGTCCAGCTTTCCTGCGGTTCCTTAAACGTAACCACGCCTGTGATCCCCGAAGAGGTGGGCCGAGGGGTGTGGTACACTGCCAGGCCACATCTGTTGACGTTCCTCTGTGGGATAGGTGGTGATCCTTTGCCGTACATAAGGCACATATCCAAACTCTGAGCCGCTACTAGAAAATCTTAGAAAAATCCTATAGTGCCCGATTAAAGCTTAGCATCCCTAGTTCGGCAGTCGCGCTTGGAGCCCCCGCAGCCTTCGAGCCAGTCAGGAATATTTTAACGCGTTTTTTATTGTTTCTGGTTAATTCAGTGATGCCTAAATTATGTCTAAACTTATGTTATGTCTAAACGCGGAAATCTTAAATAAAAATTAACCTAGGTATTATGCGTTGTTTTGTTCTTGTTCTAGTAATTGCTTAACCGAGATGTGAAAGATAACACGCGTATGAAGTACTTCATTTTCTTTCATCTTTGTGTCCATATTATAAAATATTACTCATTATTACGCCGTCGCGTGACTTGTCAGGCGGTTAATTACTTATGTGACAATAAATTACTTTTACTGTTTTTTATTGATATTCCATACACAGAAATATACACCCTCTTCAACTCCTGTACTTGGTACCACCGCCACTATTTCAAAAATGCTTTGTCATTTTTACAGATTCTGAGATAAAATAAGAAAGGAAACTAAAACAAAACGCTTGTACGTTTGAAGAAAAAGTAAGTTTAGAAAAAACTAAATCGAAAATAAATAGTTACTTAAGTAATTATCGCGGCTCAAGCTTACATTTCATGATCACCGCTTGTACCATTTCACTATTGAACAAATTCGATCTTATCTCAGGACGAGAATGGTTAAGTACCATTCAGCATGGTGGTTAAACAAAAGCTAGCCACCTCTCCAAATGCATAATAGACAGAGTGCAAATTTCATTTCAATTCAATTGGGTTATATTCATTTTTAATTCCGAAGGCTCAGGACCGGGAGAAGTGGCCCCGATTCAGAGAGGCCTATGTTCAAGATTAGACCTCAAAAAGCGAATGATGATGAAGTTTCTTTCGTATGTGTTTCATAAAATGTCATAGAGAATGATATTTCGAAATAAACATAAACCTCAAGGCAAAAGGCGAAGCAAGGATTGGAATCCCGAGTCTTACATTCAATTGAAACCACTACGCTATCACTGCAGACCACTGGGAACATTTACAACGTATCATTTCAACACGACCTCGCAGAACGGTTACGAGATAGAGCTCAGCAGGACGCTAATAAAATAACAAAGTACTTGATTGTGTTTAATTTAACAATTGTATTTCATTATTCATCACACAAACTCTATGACTCATTACACGATCGTTGATTTGATTATAAAACGCTCTGATTAATACAAATTCATGAAAAATCACCTTTTCTGGTGACTATAGAAACAAATAAACTCAAGTTTTGTTTTCGAAATTCACATGATTTTTCCCATCTAAAGTTGCAGAAACTGTTCGTAATAATTGAGACTTCGCTTTTTTATAGTCAATTGAGGTTCTTCTTGTAAATCCACTTAAATAATTCACTTAAATATCACATGACAATATAAAAAGACAAAGCATATATTTAAGGAAGATTTATAAATTGGTTACGTCCCAAATTACCGTGTAATTGTAGCGTATAAACTTCGATAGCCCTTTTTAAGCAGCGCGTGGGCAACATGTCGACCGCCGCGGTGGCAGCGCTCGCTGTAAGGTCGCGCTGGTACGATGCTCGCATAATTGATTCACATTAGTGTAAACGTCTACTCGAGCCATAAATAACTGTCCGGGCCGTAAATTTTCTTTATACTGAAATGTCGCACCAACACTTGCTCTGTCTCAATTATTATAATTTTAAAATTGCCTACAATCTCTCGAAATATTGTATGCATGCGCAGCAAAGATTGTAAAGTTAAAATCCCATTTGAGGAAACTCACGTCTCCAACAACGGACTTAGCCTAATGATACAATACAATATATGATACATTATACAATAGAATATACAATACAATTCACAACACAATACGCAGCACAATACGCAACGCAATACAATACATCAACTCTTTATTCGTACACCACATAACCAAGAAAATAAACAATATAATAAAAACAAAATATATATGTATTAATAAATAGGCAATATTCGTGATGTTTTTTATACTATTAAAATACATGTAATTTAATAAAGTCCAAACATTTTATAAAGCAAAATACAAAACAAAATGCATTGAGCACTAACGTGACAAGACAGTATCCAAATGGGATTTGAAAGTACACTTATACTTTCTTACAATTGAAAAGAACTATCCCGATTATACCTACTGATAATGAATTATACGTATAAAGGATTCATTTTTTAAAAATGATTCATTTATTATTATATCAAGGTGTTTGTTATTCACTAGAACATATGTATGTATAATGAGATTTAGTACATTACAGTTACACGAGTAAGAGAAATGACGTCGAAAGTCTTACAAAGATCCACTAAGACCGACATACGTCCAGCACTGAACCTGACGGGCTGATGATGGGTGTCTCAGTGGTCCATATCAAGTCGGATCTAGTTATCATTATTAATACATATTATTAATTTCATTGAATGTAAAAAAGGACGGAAATATAGGGCGCCCGGTGATATATTGATAACGTGCGTGGAACAGACGCGCAGTAAAGAAAATAAATATCGAGTAACGAAAACCATGTAGGTTGTCACGAGCTCAGCGGGCAGCGCGCGGTGACGCGGGGTCTCGTCGGGAGATATATGCGGCGCTGTGCGCGCGACTCCTGCCTTGAGCCGGCCGAATAAAGGCACCCTACCTACAGGGTTCAGGTACTCGAAACGAATAATCTTAAATGACCATTTTCGACTTCATTGTTACTTATGTATTGCACTTCATTGTTACGATGTACTTATTATACTGTTTTATATTATTTTTATTACTAATCTATGTATAATAAATGATAAGGCATGAAGAGATGTTTGTAGAAAGCGATGAACGCAAGAGCAGCACGTCTGCAACATCACGCGTCATCCCCGAGGAGGTTGATAGAGGGGTGGAATATATCGCCACGTTTGACCATTTATGTTTTGGTGCGACTGTTGCAATACACCGGACACTAATCATTACTCCGAGCCACTGCTAGAAACTCAACGAGAAATACTTAATTAAAACTCGAGACTCGAAATTAGGACGCGAAGATCAACAGTCGCGCTTGCGACCTCTCGACCAGCGGGGCAGTCAAGGCCTGTAAAGATATAGATATTTACCATGCGAGTTCCCTACCTATCCCATAAGGGACCTGGTCTAATGATATCTATCTAAATCTATGTTACAAAGGAGTTAATGCTCAATGACATATTCCATCAGACGGTGATCATCCATACGGTGATGGTGTTAATATATTGGTACATTTGATGTTGCTGTCCAGACGTCATTTACCACGTCGGAGTTATGGTAATATACATACCTACAAAGCTAACTTTTATCGAAGCCTAAAAAATACATCGGTGGTCCACGAGTGGAGCCACCATGTTTTAGTACAAACGATTAGGTACACGAATCATACAGAAATTGGTTGGATTTTATTGCGCTTTTTCTACAATCGAGCATCGAATAGATAGAATCGAATAGGTAGAATCGTTTAGATAACAACTTAAAAAAAGCGTTATTGTAAACTTATTACGATGAATCATATATTAACCAGAAATTGAAACTTTGGAATATTGTAGCAAAATCAACTTAAAAATAAACCAACATCGCCATAGGATGTACCTATATTTAACATATGCCAATTGCTTTATACAGAAACAAAAACATTTGTTAGGTGTATCTAATCAAATTGTAACACCTTGCCGTACAGTGGAAAATGACTCGCGTTGAACATATCCATATAAACGTTGACAACACAAACTTACACGATGATTAATATCTACTACCGACCATCGATCACCGCATCGACAATATCGACGCGCCGTTATCGATTATGCGCGATTGTGTCGATAAGTAAATCGACTCGAATCGATTAGCTGGCTAATGTACTTAGCGCTGGAAGCCGATACAATCTGTAACGAGATTTCCAACCCGCACCCCGGCTGGGCGAGGCCCGGGTGCGACAAGGATACTGCGACTGATCGATCAGCGGACGCAGCGGGCACGCCAGCGCACCTCTAACGGCTTACGAGACTTATGACGGTCGTAACGCAAATTGCGCGCAATTATTCTATCGCGGCCTTACCCTGTCATGCATCTAATTTGATCTGCATCGCTATCAACTAACATATCGGCCAAGATAGCGCAAGAAATGTAAATGATACGTACAATTATACATTATCTATTCGACGTATTTTTTTCGTAGATATAGAAGTGTATTTGCTGTATTGTTCGAGCGGTGGAATCTTATTGCCTCGAGCGTTCCGCAATATAGCTCCTATTCAACAGTGACCCTATAAAAGGGATGGTAATTATAATGAACAATGATTTGCATTTCAATTAACTCCTACGTTATTCTTCATTAAATATACAGATATATATCCGTCGTAGATATATGACTGCCTCGTTGGTCGTGTTGGTTGCAGGTGCGACTGCCGTTCGGTGGTCCCGGGTTCGATTCCCGGGTCGAACACTACAAAATTTTCTAATTTAGATGAGAAAGGAGATACCATTTCACTATCACCACCTGATACAATCTAAACATGCGGAATAAAAGTGCCTGATAAATCTACGGAAGTACACGATCAAGTAGAAGTGCCATGTCTCAAAAATATGCACTTCAAAGAATGATGTTATCTACGTGCATTGCACACAGAAATATCGTACACAGTCACAACTAAGCAACGCGAAATGACTGACGCATTTGTCCATATGACCGTATATTTTTCGATTTCCTCAATCAAATTGAACGGCATTTGTAAAATAAAACACTTACATAATTGCCTTTCGTAACTTGCGAAGTATAAATAATTTCAATTCGCTTGACAAGTAGTCGATAACAGTAACAGTACGACTTTGATTAAAAATACTTAGACACTTGGAAACTGCAAATGTAACAAATCAATTAACAATCTCACAGATATGTATATCTGTGTTTAACAATTAATATATTGGTCTGTATTAATCGAAAACGTAGCATGCAACTACGAGTGGCGATAGTTTAAAGATAAACAAAAGCGAAAATATTTCCCGTTTTGAAAAATGAATGCGTCCGTTGTGAACATGTTTACAGTTAATAATGAAACTTTACTTTTCTGTGTCATTCGCTGGCGCTATAAAAAACGACGATAACACGGGTGACCTAAGGCTGAGGTGACTTTAAACATTTGTATACACTTTTCATGTCAATATATGTGACTTTTACTATGTATTATTTAAAATAAATGCTTTGCACACGGCCAAAATAAAGTAATTTTTTAGCTTGCAATACAAATGAACACTTCGAATAAAGCATCAATATAGTGGCTTAGAAACTAACCCACAAGCCCCCTTGAGGGTGCAGGGTCAAATCCTAGCACGCACCATTTCAAGACCTGTACATCATATGATTAAACCTTGAAGTTCTCGTTCATATCAGAGACATGTAAACCCTCCCTAGCAGCACTCGACAACGATTGCAGATTATGGTCTTAACCTGTCCCTATCTGCGAAGAGACTGAGTGAGAGAACTATAAAAACTTGATGACGACGAATACTGAATTAATTAATAGCACGTCTATATTTAATATAAACTCAAATTAACTTTATCAGATGTAAACTGCAAGTAAGAGTCACACGGCGCGGCCCTTAGCCCGTCTGCCTCGTTCCCAGCCCGCGCGCACCGCCCCAGGTTTGACCGACGCTATCAGATCGAAGCAACGCATAAACACATTCATCCATTTGTAGCGATCGATTATCTCGCGATAACTTCGTTGTCGGTACCTCAGTGCCCCCCTGCACGCCGCCACTTCGTACTGCGTTCACAGACAAGTGAAATCTTATCTGCCATGTTACGAAACAAGTTCAGTCAAATCTAATTTGTAATCATAAGGTGACTTACGGTTTTATATAAAATATACTGAAATAACATTAAAATGTAAAGTTGTGTATATAGATGCTTATTATACATACGATTACATAGTCACGCCAGGTCCCTTGCGGGCTAGGCAGAGATTAGCGCGTAATAAATATACATGCTCTTGTCGACGTCACTAGCTCCTTACACTTTCATTTCTGACTTCGTACGCGCACGCCCGTTGCGAAGACTTCTGACCCCTCGTCCGCGAGGAAGTGATGTACGCAAATTTGTTTGTTTATTGTGTATGTGTTCAGATTGCATATTAAAAATTTAGCTTCTACTTTCGTTAGGACAATAATTATTACTACCTGCCACAAAATTACTATTGCTGGCTGATAGAGTAAGACCAGGCATTAAAACCGCTCCGTGTTCAGCTTTCGTATATTTACGTGTGGTATTATTGTTAAATATAAAAGTAAAATCGCGCCTGTCATTCTCAAAGAAGTAGGCAGAAGAGTGTAGCACACCATCACATTTTATCAGTTACGCTTACGTGCCAACATGAAATTAATTCAATCTTCGAACCATTGCTAGAAATTTTAATGAGAAATCTTAAACTAGACACATTCAATTATAACTGAACCGGAGTTTGAACCCAGAAGCAGTCGAACAGCGTCGTGCTTGCACCCTCTCATTGTACGAAGAAGTGCACATCAAGACTACCTTTTAACATGACTACCATCAATACATAACAAAACATTTAGTGTTATACATTACTGTCTGTACATTTAACACGACTAGGAACTAAAAAATAAATACAATATAGCTAAACGTATGTTATACCGTACATGCGAGTATGTTCATCATTATTTAATAAGATATATTACTTTATAACATATTACCCAATACTGTTTTGGAAAATTTATTATCTGAATAATAAACAAATTAACTGAACAACCAAGACACGTCCAGAGATTTATGTACTTAATTTATAATTCAGGTGTGGTGCGTGCGCAGGCTGAGGGTCCTTGCGCTTATTTCAAAAATATTACAGTTATAACTATTGTTGTACACTTTCTTTAAATACACCTTTTTTGCGCCACTTCATACTTCACAAATCGTGGGATTGACTATAATAGTTCATATATCTGACCTATGAATTCAAGTATCAAATTTAATGGGACAAATTTACATACCAAAAAAAAATAATTTTATGCCCTAGTCAAGTGGATCTGAATGGAAAATGGGAAGTGCAAAAACAAACTTAACAAAAACGGTAACTAAATATAATCTAAGAAAATATATTTATCAAAAAATACGCTACTGATAACATATTTTCATTCTTTCATAGACTATAACACAAGAACTTCAGCTGAACAAAACATTGCGACACCTTACACTGATCTGAACCGATACAGTTTCAGGAGAGCCGAAACAACGTTGAAATATGTTTATGACGTGAACCACTCGTGAAGTTTGACAGGGCAATGCAACAATACTTGCGACCTCACAATGGAAGTCTAGAGTCTGTACTAAGCTACGATACTAATCGTTCTAAAATACTATCACTAGGACAAACGAATTATAGATCAAATTGAGCCCAAAAATAGTGCCATTGAAATATCTACCTATGATATTCGCTTATTATCAATGGCATGTCCCAATACTTTCACGTGCGAGCACCGCGGCTGCGGCACCCCCTCTGCGCACGCGCCGAAGTATATAAGCCCGCTCCCGCCCTCATTTCGAACAGACGCAAGTTGCACTTCAACATAGCGAGTCCTGGAAGATACTAGTCTTCCAGTAGCGCTATTAAACGTTAAATTCTATATTATTTTTAAAATAAATCCTTCCTCCCTTTTCTCTCTGTGCTTTATAAACTAATCACAAAAATGAAATTCTTGGTGAGTACTCTTCTATCAAACGCTTTTCCTATTTCTTTAAGCTGCTAGTGATATTAATCGTGTATTAATAATATAATGTATAATTTTGGTATAATCTGATAATAAATTATTGTCGTATCTTTGTTTGTAGACGGTCCAATAATATAAGACAATGTGTATTTATGAACAGTGCGCCAACGGTCTCAAGTTACAATAAGTTAATTTATAGCTATTAATTTGATATTGAAAACCAGTTGTAGTGCACTTTGTTTTCAAACAGAGCCTCGCCCAACGCTCGCTGCAGGAGAGCCGACCTCCGCAGCTCGTAACGCTTCTAACTAGTGTCCAGCCTAATTGTCTAACAAGTATTCTCCCACTTCTTTCACAATCGCGTTAACATAACCTTAGTTTTATTGTTGCACTAACATACGAACCTAAAATCTACGGAAATAGTAATAAAACAATAATCACTTTTAACATTTTTGTTAATTCTAAAATCCTTCAGTTTTCTTCATCAACATTCTTTTTAACATTGTTCATCGATCTGTAAAAATTCTCAACAAAATACCTTACCATTACCGCGGTGTGCGTCACAATAATATTAAATACGATCGCTCTCGTGAACTCGCGCGGTATACGTAGGCTATTTTATAGTGCTATAAACACATAAGTGCGTTTTAGAAACGATTATAATTGTTGTTAAGTGGCACGGCACTGGCTCTATCATGACGAAAACGAAAAGGTTGCAATTGAACGGTCGCGGTAGACGACTGCGGCGCGCGGCACGCGGCGCGCGGCGTGCGGCCCGCGCGGCCCCGGGTCGGTGCCGGCGCGACCGTTCGCGCTGCGCGCTCTACTTCGTTATTTCCTCACGTTCAAAATTCACAAATTATCATCATATTACATTTGCATCATATGTTTTTACTTCATTTCAATAACACAAAAACCGGTCGGCTTTCACGGAATTATATTGTCGAGAAATATATGCGTGTTAATGTTTTACGATGTTATGTCATGTTTACAACACCTCAAAATGTCAAATGCGCTGAAATTAATCATAGAATCTTGACCGGTATTAATAATTTCGTTAAAACTTACTTTAGCCAGAATATGTCATGTAAAATTCAAACTAGGTTTAAAATGCAACTTAAAGATAATGAAATTTTGGCTAAACCATTCTTAAAATCAGTGCTTCTTTACAATATGCGACAAAGCTTTTACCGCGAAATAAACTAGAACAACAGCAAACCTCAGATGTGCCAGTCGCCTGTACTAGCGGTTAACTGGAGTACAAAATAAACGCTGCACTAACAAGCGACCCGGTCTCCCTTGACGCACCCGCCATGTTTTATATTCACTTTTCATTCTCCACGAACACTAGATTGTCACGAGACCAGTTAAATATGTAAGAGAAAAACTGTATCTTTTTCTTATACGGAGATGGTAATAACCTCTACCATCGGATAAATTTCTAGTGTAGTGGAACTGACTTGAATTATCTTTGAAAATTTCCACGAGAATGAAAATGAGCACTTTAAAAAAAAAATTCATTAAAATGGATGAAAATATGTATAAGATCTATATGTGAATGTCTCTACCCCGTAAGGGCCCTGGCGTAATGTGCATAATAATAGTTATAGCCAAGACTAAACATATTTAGTGAAAATCAAACACTAACATCTCGCCCGTGTCATAATGTGGCGTATCTTTATTGCACATCGCGGCACGCCTCGAAGGTTCATTGTGCAACAGAATTATCAACGGATTCCATCAAATTTTTAGCATTTAATTAAATAACCTTTAAATAGTTTTATAATCCAACAACGCTTCGGTACGTATTGTGTTATATTTATTTACGCAACTCTCATATTTGTATAGTAGTAACTAATGTTGAGAATAAATAATAAAACAGCGAAACTGAAGTTCAGTTGGAGTGCATGCAGTCGTATTGTTCTCGTACTTCGGTCTCGTACATCAATCGCAGTATAAAACATGATTGTTACCAAAGTGCAAACAAAACGAAATCTTTGTAAGAATTACTCAGTGCGGGAAACAGTAAATGACTAACAAAGTAATAGTCACAAGACGTCGGCAGACGCGCGAGCTCGTGCCCACAACCAAACGTTCGTATCGCACACGGTCTTCCGCCATACGCACATCGACGAACACGCTACGAGTTCGTAGCGTCTCTACGGAAATGTGAAACTTTCCCGTCCCATAAGCGTCTAACCTCTATATGGCCAATATGGCTTCATACATAATAATTTTATTACTTGCGCCATATTAGTGTAAATTGAAAAAACTTTTATTATCTAAAGTCCATAACACATGGCCCTTGAGCCGAGCGTGCGCGTAAAAAGTGGCCATGTAATGTCCCGCGACTCATAAATAATGGATATCAATTTATTGCCGTTTTTACCTAATTGGCTCGTATCTCGCATTACGCTTTATTTGTCACTTTTCTAGAGCACCGCTAACGAGCATAAACACTTCTCTCCATGTGCGGACCAGCGTATCACCGTACAAGTATTAATGGCGTATGAGATGCATTTTAATATACGTTAGGCATCATATCCTGTGGTCATTATAATTACTGTAGTGTTTACGTGGACAGTCTACAAAATATGAGACATACATACTAGATGTACGATTTGCAATGTCGC
Organism: Mysoria ambigua; assembly: GCA_018245875.1. Lineage (NCBI taxonomy): Eukaryota > Metazoa > Arthropoda > Insecta > Lepidoptera > Hesperiidae > Mysoria > Mysoria ambigua. The sequence goes on from DWEI01001778.1 coordinate 12,610, forward strand.
GAACGGTCCAATTACGAATTTGTACGATTGAACTTCGTATCCGAAGCCGACTCTATCGATAAATTCCATTTATTGTATCAGTAACTGTATCAGATTAAAGTATCCGCCACCAAGAAAACATTTGTAAAAAAAAGTTGCCCTCGATATAAAAAACTTTAAGATCGACTACACAGATATTTATCAATTTACGATTAAGAAATGTCATTGTCGAAGCGGGCACTTAAAAATGCAATAAAAATGTCGATGCAAGCCGACACCTACGTGATAATTCCGAACATAGCAAGGTAATCGCAAACAGCTATCACCCGTTGCATCCTCCTCACCGATCTTGCTCCATTTATGCCGACAATGTCAACTGGACCGTCGGCCTACCTCTTCGCAACCACCTAGAAATCACTATTCACATCATTTGTACCTTAAAGGTGAAGAATAATATCTTTTCTTGAGTACAATTATAATGTACAATCAATCTTTAAACTGTGAGTGATGTTCCCACGTTTTATCGATGTTGCGTTATAGTAATGGGCGAGACGAATTTGTCCAGACATCTATAAATTTAAAGCACAAAATAAAGAACTTCTATCAGTTGCAATATTTTCTTCATAGATTTTATGGGCCTTAAGTTACCAGTAGGAAATAATTTTAAATCTACAAAATGAATCCCATTTAAATAACGATTGGTCTGGTTAATTGTGTTACGATTTAAAAATTGATATTATATTAAATATTATGAAGAATCATATCATATTAAATATTATGTAGAGGAGAACGACAGAGATATTTGGAACTCGATGCTTTGTGCCCAATAATGATATATAGAAGGTGTGGTGTCAAATGATAACACAAATCGATCAAATAGATTGCCACGAGTGGCACCTCCCGGGCGTCAGCGGGGCGCCCGCACCGGAGCGCGGCGAGGTGTCGCTCGCCTCGCCGCTCGCTGCTTTTTGTCTGCATTCCACCGCGGCTCGGTTTAGAAGGGCGCACCCACGCACCGCCCCGCACTATCGATATCCCAATTACCCGAACCTAATCATACCGCCCACCGACATTAACGAATTAGATCGACGCGCACGAGACAACGGCTTCAATTATCGCGACATTTCGACAAATCAATGCAAAGATTAGAATCTTGTTTCAAATAAAAGATAATGCACAAAAGAAAACCTATGTTCTATCTTGTAATTGTGTATATATTGAAGGTCTTTGTGAGTAATGTACAATGAGATATATACAAGATTGCGTATTTAATTAGGCCAACAATGGCGCACAATGGGACAGTATAGCCATAGCCTCATCAAACTAACATGTTATCACATCTACCAGTCAATTAATTGGAAATGAGAAACAGTGCGCAAATGTCAAATTGACATGCGAGGGTAACCAGTCGCTGAATGCGACTGTGGGCAGGTCCGGAAGGCTGGCTTCCTGCTCCGCGACCTTCAACCGGCCCGAGGACCTTGATACCATTCACTTAACGCGCTTGCTCACTTTCATTTGGACCCGGCGGCGACGGCCGGCTAGAGGTACCCGAGGCACGGCATGTTCCGTATTACATTGTCATGAGCTCATTTGCACACCAAAACATAAAGATGTACGCGCAGCATGGAAAACTAAATAAATGTTGATTTCTAGTTTATCAAAACACTTCAATTGGATATTTAATATTTCCTGCGCTTTCTCAAATAAAAGACTTGATTGATGTTTATTGAAACTTCACCAAGATTAAATTATATAAACTACATTAAAGTACATTAACAAGCGATTAATTATTATTGTATGGACAACTGTATATGGTGTATACAAACAAAGGGTAACATCTCTCGGTACGTACTTGCACAACGCTACATTTTCGTCGCGCGTGAGTCAGGCGCGCGGCCCGAGGGCGGCTTTTATGTTCTCAACGAGCATTATCGGGCTATTTATCGCTTTTGTAACATCGCAAAGGCAAAGCGATTCCATTTATTCCACTTAAAAATATTATTTTGGCTTATAACATTTTTTCGTAATATACGATTTATAGTAATATTAGATATATTAGATAGCAATATTAGATATTCGAAATTGAAATAACAACGTATATATCGAGAAGAAAAGTTATCATATAATAATGTAAAATACCACACGCGTTGCTGCGTTAAGAACTCTATTGAAATGGCAAAGTTTAGGAAGTAATTTATTATGTACATTTATCAAATACCTGAATTTAATAGATAAAGAAACATGTCATTAGTTTGGAAAATGTAATTATGGTAACTGCACATAAATCGATCATAGAGCGAAGCGCACACTGACCGCATGCACTAATAATATCGTGAACGTTTTCAAACTGTAAATCAATCGCCAGTCTCAATGTCACGTGCACAAAGAGACACGAAACGGTTGTGACGCCGCACTCGCGCCGCCGCCAGTGCTAGGCCCGAGCGGACCGCAAGCCATGACACCATTACGCCGCACTGAACCGGGGCTGGCCGCAAATTCCATACTTATGCACTCATCTCATTAAGTTTTCATCAATCACGCTCTACATACCGCTCTCTACATGGGACGGGTTGGACCTTCGGGTCGCTCCGACGCCGGCGCTGAGTTGAGCCGCCATTCGATTCGTAACTGTATCAAGGGCCATTTTACGGTCACTGGCGGCGAGTCGATTGGTTTCCTTGGAATGCGGTTAAAACGTCAACCTGCACGCACTTGTAGTTTTTGCAATTGATTGCAACTTTTTTTTGCTATTCGATGTTGTTCAATGATAAGATATCGATACATTGTGCATAGACCAATCAATTATTTACAGTGCATAAAATACCATATAGCTAATAGTTTCGAAGTAATTTCAACTAGTACGTTATTCCCGTCAACAATTCGTAACAACGATTGTTAGCGTATTGAAGTCCTTCGGGACGCCTCTAATGTTCGCCGTTTAACGATGATAACTCGCATCCTCTGCTGTCTTAATATTTTATGAATAAATATAATAATAATATTTTATGAATAAAAAAAGAACGATGACAATATTGTAATTATAATTCACACTACAACTAACATTATGTACAAGGATCTCAATTCGATAGCGGGCAAGGAAAAGGCCCACACATGAGATGCCTCAGACGCGTAGTTCCACTAATTTCAAACAGAACAATGGTATGTACATATAAGGCTATGTCTGAAAGTCCATACGGTTGTTGTGCTGCTATGCGTATGCGTG
>DWEI01001779.1:0-15812 GCA_018245875.1 Mysoria ambigua
ATAACGTTACGTTTAATATAAATTAATCGTATCATTACGATGACGGCCGTTTCTGCCGTTAGTCCGCACGGCAGGATTTTTTTGTTCCCTATGGGACGTTGATGGTTATTTTTCGCTGGCCGTGATTAATTTTGGCGTGTCGCTTACCGTTAGTTTTGGACAACAGTGTCTTGTCTTGTCTCGCTCGGCTGAGTGCGCTCTGTAATGTGCGCTGCGAAGGGTACCTACAGACAAGCTAGTTTACCGTGTGCAGCGACCAGCAATTATCTTATTAACACTGCATCTCATCAATCTCAGATTAAAAACACGGTATAAAGCAATTCGAGCGTATAATTGTTATAATGTGGTATGAATATAAACGTATTTACTGTTTATGGCCACGACAGACGGAAGTTATATTGGTAATAAGTAGTATATTACATGTGGAATATATCTGCAGCGGGACAGCGGGTAGTTACAGGAGCAATTATAAAGTTGAGCATGACGTGAATCAGCTGTGGCTGGGTGGTGGGTATTATTGAACGGATACGGGCATGCGCAGAGCGCGCCGCGGGCGGGAGCCTCCGGACCGGCGACCCTACGCAAAATAAACAAACTGTTCGCGACACTGACACTGACCCACAAGTTCCTCCACTGTTAAGCCGTGTTATTAAATTAAATAAGGGTCATGTGATTAGTTTGTAGATGTGTGTACGCGCGAGGGAAATGCTGTTTCTAAGCAGCTGTGAAGTGAACAAATATCATTTTCAAAAGAAAGTGTTTTTACACCGAGCGTCGCCGGTGCGGGGCGGCGAGCGTGACGTATAGTGTGACGCCGCCGACTGACATTTGTATTACTCGACGGCACTGCCTCCGCCGACACACCTGGCCGCGTCATTCGACATGCCCCCGTTGCCGAAGTGAACGTCCGCGATCTTACGGCGCCTTAATTCGTGATTCCCTCTAGAAATGTCAGGAGCGACGGTGCGTTGTTTTGGATCCGATATAAGGACTGTTGGTGGTCGCGTGGGAAGTTGGCGGCGGTTTAGCAGTGCGTTATGTTAACAGTCCCATTAGAAACAGAGTGTGACAAAAAGAAATCTACGTTGTGACTGCGATCGGTTCAGCTTGAATGGATAGGGTCGTCGCCACGAGATCTGATTTTTCCGGGCGAGCTGGCGGCGGCGGTGGCGGCACGGACACCGATAGCGCGGGCGCGCGAGCCTCAGTCGGCCGTGTGCGTGCGCGCCGTGAAATTCTCTCGCGGCATCTATGCGTTCGGCGGGCGCCACGTCCGCCGCCGCGGCGCCGTCCTCGCTGGGCGCGCGCCGCCAGAAGACCGACCTGCACGTGGCCGAGCCTGCGGTCGCCCGCTCCTCCAGCCCGGCGCCGAGCCTCCGCAGCCAGCGCGCCAGACAGTACAGGTGCACTCGTACAAAACAAAAGGACAACCTGTGTTTGCGTGTTGCTCCAATAACGTGAAATTGTTCGGTTTTCACAATGCGAATAAATTCAAACGTAAGTCGTCGGAATTTATGCACGATAAAGGTTTCCATTTCGACCGCACCACTGAGCGTCAATTCGTGTACAGATATCATATCAATATTTTCGAAACGTGATTATCGGTTGATTTTTATCATATACCTACATATTCTATGTCTCATTTATCTGCTATGCCCCTTTATTATTGTACAAGGCCACACGGTGTTTTAAAGAAAATATGCACGAGTTTAATTTATAATGTTCAGACGATTTAAATTTTGACAAATGATTAATAGAAGCTAAATAATGATTGGTAAAGCCAAAGTAACACAAGGTTAAAGGAGAACTGGCTGCTACTGAATTGTCCCCGCTTATTAATCTAAATGTTATCGAAGATTTAGTGTTTACCTTATGTGATAGGTTAATAGTTTTTATCATCCCACTCCTGTCGAAATCAAGTTTCTAGTACAACCCCTATTTAGGTGATTGCGAGCAAACACGACCTTCAAATAGATTAACCTTTCAAAACATATTCAATGCTAGCGTGTTTAAGCACTCCGTTGTCCATTTAGTTCGTGATTTATCAATATAATGTTATATCTGTTTTACATACTTAAATATTATAGTTTCATTGTTTCCAACTGTACCTTTCTTAAACGCTTCATTGACTAAGTATTTCGTAACCGGATATTATCGTTATTTCTGGTTAACTAGACTAGAATTTTGTAATTGTTGTTTATAACAAACCTACTTCATATATTTTCGCAATATTCAACCATATGTATTCATATAACTCATTCATTCTTAATCATAATGAAGCAATGGTAACGACACAATATCCTTCATTACATGTATATTGTTATTCTTCTTCTGTTCTAGTTTCAACATTTAATTAAGTGGAAATCATATACACGTTTAGAAATTTGTATACGTAGATTTCATCAGAAGGTCGTTACAGTTTATAATAACCAATGTTATCACTAATTAGTCGGGCTCATTGACGGATCTTCATTTTAAACAACCATTGCTAATTAGAGGTTATTTACATATAAACATATTTACTGTTTTTGAAACTAATATATTACAATCCAATTTCTACACATAATAATATACCTCTAAAATTATTTTACTTCATATATCGAATTTGTACAGAAAAAAACGCTACTTCCGATAAGCCCGCCCATTGCGTTACTTCGCGATGTTTATGTAAAACTTATCCTTCATATTTTAGTGTGCAATTAAATTAATTGTGTTTTCTTATAATACCCTACAATTCCAAATTACGTCAATGTTATTACGTAGGTATAATAATAAAAGGAATTTCTTAATTATCGATGTCACCTTCAAATGTCGTGATACGCGATTATACCATGTCATATTGCAATATCAAACAGTCGTTTTAAACAACCATTTAACATATTAACACTCTACTCGACGTCCGCCGCTGCACTGTACTTAGTGTATCACAATCGTCCAGTGATGATTCACATTTGAATTATTTTTTGGATTTCTCTTCAACGTAACGCATACAAAGATTGGTAGCATTGGAATATTGTATTGTCTTACATAATCTCTGTTTAATTTATGTACACCTTGTACACAAATAAACCTTGGTTATGTATATCTACTTCAGAGCGTTTGCTTTCAAGAATCAATGTCTAAATTCATAATTTTTATTGTTAACCTAACACTTGTATGAAATTTACAAACTTGAAAGGCATTATAAATAAATTATATCGTCAGCCTTTCTAAATGGTTAATTCGTTGTTACGTGTGTTAGACTCACTGAAATGTTCAACGAGGTGACTATTTAATGTGTGTATAACCGAAGCAAAACTATAATGGTGTATTATAATACTAATAAGTATAATTACGTAGTATAATACATTTAATAACATCAGCTACGGCTGACAGATATTTGAGCGAAACGTCCTATTTTCGTTAATTAATAGCCAGTGAGTCACCGACACGCCCACGATTACACAGTGTAATGGGATCCGTCGATGTCGCCAGCCGTCCCGCGCCCGTCGTCGCCGTACATGTCAAAATTTTTTTACGAACATGTTTTAGTTGAAAAAACTCGTCTAAACGAATAGAGTTGTGAATGTGGAGGACGGATGGCAGGTCTTTCAGGTCAGAGATATTTGACACTCAAGGCTTTTTGTCTACCTGGTTATGTGTCTGGCGTGAGAATGTAGTTAAATTAACTTGTCTATTTGATGTCTCGTTGACTTCGAACGTTCAGCCCATACAGCGTGCACTAATTTCAAATCGACAGACATCGGACTGTGAAAGAGTAAATCTTTCACACTTTGGTTAGTTTTACACTCTACTTACAAAATTTAAGTGGATGAAGTGAAAATAATCTACGTAACTGCGAGACTTAGCTTTGTACTAAGTCAGTTAGCCGGTGACTAATTATACTTAAGCCAATTTTTAGTTATTGTGCGAATACTAAGATACTTACCGTGTAAACTAATATAGTAAGTCGGTACTAACCTACTTCTATTATCGGATTTATTTTAATCTTTCCAAATGCTCTTTTAATCACAATGTCCCAAGAATAGTTCGTCAGCCTATATGCACTAATCGAGACTCCAAGGCACCGATAGCAATTTTAGAATTTACTTGAAAATCTTAGATAGAAAATCCAACAATACACGACCAGAGGATTAGAACCCAAGACCTGCGATCGTCAGTTACGCTCGCTCAGCTTACTCGACAATGAGATAATCGACAGACAAATACATTGAATATAAATATTATTCTGCTTCAATTATCGACATCTACTACGGGTTTCGTATTATGTGTACGACACAGGCGTTAAGCGCTAAGCCGTTTAAGTTAAACTAAAAGCATCGTTAAATATACAGCTTTAAAATTATCAACAAAATTTGCTTATATTTGATCTTTATATTCGACCTTGCCCTCGATTCAAATTCCGTCCAAATTTAACTTCCATCATTTCTATGACAAATGTGCCCCGCCCTTTGCAATTTGTAAAGTTCTCGATTAGCGCTAATGAAGTGTACGTTTGACTCAATGTAGAAGTTGTCTACTTTCGGTTATATCTGATATGTCCTATTTATACAATTTTCGCAGTATTCTACACGTTAATAATTAATTCGTGTGAGATCCGTTTGGATAATAACAGAGTAAAAACAACTTCCTACGATCGTATTATAACTGAAACTGAATTATCGAATGCACCATCAAATGCACAATCACCGCTTTATAAATAATTATATGTTTTATTATACTATATTTTTTGGGAATATTTCACATAGGTACATGTGATTCAATTACGTAGGGGATTATCTCTCGTACGTCACCGGGTCGGAAGTTCGCGAAGGAACTCGAATAGGTTCCAAGCTGACTGGATTGTACCGAAAGAACATTCGTGAATTAAGCCTACACATATTGAAGAATAACATGTTTGTCAAATTAAACGCAGGTACAGCGATACCACAATGATAAATTACTGACTTAATTACATAAATATATGTCGAATTTTCGATAGTTATGATATAAGCATCGGTTCTAGGTAAGAGACGGATACGAAGAGCCCTTAATTACTTATTCAGTCCTGGCGGTCGGAAGATCTAAATAAATTAGAGCACTATTAACTGCGTTTATTATTATTTTCGTATTTCATAGCAAAGGTATGTACTTCATATTATATTAACTAGATTTGTTCTTGAATCGAGGAGAAGAAATAACAATATACCTTGTTCTCGGTGGACACATAAACCATTGATATTTCATTATCACTGTTCGTTTCTACATTTCCATTAAATTTCTAAATAGAGATGTGTTTTAGCGAGGCAATGGAAAACTAAATTAAATGCCAACAAGGGTTCTTTTCAAATATATTCGATCTATCATGATCTTCACTAAATAGGCCAGGTCATGGCTGACGGTGGAGTCAGACGTCTCTGAGACCGGGGTGCTCGTATGCGCCGATAATAATTTGTTTCGCTACTGTACGTACCAGATTGGCATTATGAAACAAAATATTCCACCAGCGGGCCCACACAAAGAATATGGAATAAATAAAACCCTTGTGCAACTGCTCACGTCACTTTTACTTTGACATTACTGTGTGTACATATATAAAGAAAGAGATAGATAAACGCAGAAGAAGCTCGTCAGGTCTACAATTATACAGGTTTGAAGGTCTGGGTGCGCTCTGTCTACCCTATTCTGCCTGCCACTGGCGTGAAGATATTGATGCGAGCTTGGTGCTCCGCAGGGCCAGTCTGCCGGTGCGCACGGCGCGGCTGCTGCAGCGCTCGCGCACGCAGACGCCGTCGGACGCCGGCGCCAGCGACGGCAGCGCGTCGCCGGCCGCCGCGCCCTCTTCGCTCCTGCAGGACGTCGTCGACATCAAGACGTTGCTGCTTCAGCTGAAGCGGGTCCTACAAGAGGTATGCTGAATGCTAATCGTACATTGCCTTTCGTTTTTTAAAAATAGAAATAGCCATTCGTTTTTTACAAATAGAAAGAGCCATTCGTTTTTTAGAAATAGAAAATAGAATAGATATTTTTTCTTTTTCTATGGCTAGAACACATATACATAGGCAAAATATATTATTTACTTGACATAAGTAATAGGTATACATTTCTTTTACTTGACATAAGTAAAAGGTATTTTTGGCATTGCTTCGTGCTTATAATGGCCCGTTCATGATAATTAGTCGTTAGTTATAAATTCTAAAATCATAATGTTTTAATAAATTTAATAGTCAGTTATCATCATCATAATTATTGAAATCTATTTTCGAGATACTAAATTTATATCACGAATACAACGAACACATACAAGCAACAACTGAATGGCGATATTATTTCACTTATCTGTCGCCGACGTCGCGTGCTAAGGAACTTTTACTCGCTGTTACACAAACGTCTCTAGATGAACACATGTGTACACATGTGGGAATCACTGATTTTATCCGTTCGAATACTGTGCGATAGAAATCGTGGTCTCTCATTGAACTCTTGTATCCGTTCTCTTGCTCAGGCAGTACAGTAATACCACAGTGTAATGTTTTATAAAGTATTTTACCTTATAACAATTATTAAAGCATGCACCCCAAGAACTTATAGTGTAGTATATACTTTTTGTATATTAGACGTCTTGTACTGTTATTATGCATGTTGATTTGAAGATAGCGTGCACTATTAGGTATATTTTATTCAATGAAGGGGAACTGCAAAATTTGTAATGTTTCAATTTATTATTTCCTTCATAATATTATATGAAAAATAACTTTTAATATATAATAATTTTGAATAGTTCAATTACATTTCATTTGAAATATTTCAATTTTTTTTTATTTAGGTGTATAGTTTGATACGATAGGTAATATTTGTCAACAGCTGTAAACTACATTTCAGCAACGGGAATATTGAGAGTTTAATTAAACATTTTAAATTATTGATATCATTCAATCTATCTTGAATCATAGTTATGTAAATAGGCTTGATTTTTTTAATGTGTTCTTGTTTAAAGTGTCTAAAGTTGTGTTTATGTTGCTAATTTGGCATGTCAACGTTTCGTACGATACAGTACGCGACGTTATGCGCTTATGCCTTATATCGCTGCGTTTTCATTTCACATCCGAATTCCGAAACTATTCCACTACGCAGAGAACTTGGTTAACTGCGTTTATATTTCGCGTACAATATCGGCAATAGATTGTCGATTTCGCCGCGGCCCTTGTTTCGGTAACGTCTATAGTGCAATCAAAGATACGCCGCGTACAAGCGTGCCGGCGGCTCGGCGAAATGAAAACGTGGCGTAGTGCAACAGCTGTTCCGTTTGTGTAACGCTCGTTCGTCCGCGGCGTGGCGCCGCCCGCCGCGCGCAGCCCGGGGACGAGCACCATTCGACGAGTGTGAGTGTCGCCATCCCTTGCACCCGCCACGCTCTCACACACCGGCTTCACGCTAACCGGAACGCATGACACTTGTGCTGGAGATACGCTGGGAACTATCACTCCACTGTACCGCATGTACCCCAAATGTACCGCAGTTTAGAGGTGCTAGTATTGCTAGATTTAATAAGAAACTTGTAGAGGAAGTGATGAATAATCTATATAGAAATTTTGATTTTTTTTCTATATTTATTTCGATGATCTAAAGAAATTTATTGTTGTTTTTAAGTCACTTCTTCTATAGTTTTCTCTTGTATACACTCGAGACTAAAACACTAACCGCATGAGTGAGTGAGTTACCTTATCAGCTATGTATTGATAAGCTCGCATGTTTCTGTCCTAGATATGTACTACACTACACGCGTACTACTTTATTGTTTACAGAAATATATAAATACAAAGTATTTGTATGTGTATTACTGATACATTATAGGCGTCCTTGACGATCCAAAACGTCATATTACCATATAATTGATACTTAAAAAAACTAATTCATAACGCATTCCTAGATAAGTAAATAAAAATCGGTACTTTTTCCTTCTATATATAACTGTTGTAGATAAATTTTGCTACATGTAAAACTTTAAAAAGTATTTTCATACATACTACTTTGTTAAATTACTCCTTGCAACACTCACTGTCTTTGATCTGATATGCTGTAACATTCCTTATTTCGTATTCATTGTTCATACTGACTACGTCGTGTTTATCCTGTGATATTGTATTCCTTTCCGGTCTCTGATAGATATTTAATTCTATGTTACGTAAAGTCTGCCTTTTGTAAAATATTTCTTCAGAAAAGATTTTAGGTAAAGGTTATTCAGTGCATTGTGATCGTCTTGTCTTGTCTTGTCTTCCCCAATACGTTGTACTGTTTACTTCTGTGGAACTTTTTAAACGGCTTATGTTCTGTACATAAGCCGCTTTTACAGATACTATTCATCATTCATATTTTAAAAGTAGTCATTTTAGGTCAATACGGAATCCACGAACTATTAAAGACAATTAATTGTTTTGTCTAGGTAATGTTATGCATGTCCTAAATATCAAAATAGATAACACTAGCCATCCTATGGCCACTAAGGAAACATATTCTTTAAAAAGTTGACTGTCGAACAGTCGGCTCTTCTCAGTTGAGAACTCATTCGTTTTATTAATGCAAGGGTCAAAGTTAGAAAACGCCATAATACTCGTTCCTCTTATATAAAACTAGAATGTCATACACACAATAACCCACATAAAATATATTTACAACGCACACATGGCTTGCAAATAAATACTATTGAATTTTTTTTTCTAAAATTTTCATGTTGTATGTACAAGACAATCGTTACTGTGTGAACTTAAAACATATTAACAATTTAAACAGTTGCTGAATGTGGAATGACATTTCGAGATAATACGACACTTAATGTCACTATTGTCCTATGGCCTACATTTGTGTTTTGCTTCATGACAAGTTAATTTTACATCAATTATATCAGAGAAGTACCTACGTCTTATTATTGTACGAAAACAATGGTTTCTTTTAAGATTGTATATGAACTCTTTTTGATGTGTAGTTTCAGATCAACGACATCATATCGGTCTTTACGTTGACTCACTAATTACGGCCTAATGTCCCCTAACGAATGGCTTGGCGTACAATTACAGGATCGAGGGATCCATCCACTCGTGGAGGCATTACGCGGGTCTGTCAATAAGCGTAATGAACCACGTTTACACAGTTGAAACGTTAAAAATTAACGAAATATTCAATAATAATAATATTTATATAATTTAGATATATGTATTTACGTCTATTTATTATAGATTTTAAACGGCAAAGTAATATATTCGTACCAAAAAAATTGCATTGAAACAATATCAGATTGCGACTTTGCCAATAATATACACCGTTGATATTCACTTAATGCGGAGTAGGTATCTAATGTAAAAGTGACTTCGCACTCGCCTTATACATTTGGATGATTCTCTGGTGTCAAGGTTTCGTAGATTGTAGATGTTCTGAGTTATACAGAGTACAGGTGGCTCTGTAGACTCGGATGTGTTTTATAAACAAACATGTATTCATACTCCGTTTGCACATCATGCACGCGTTGGAACATTGTGTATAGCGGACACATTTCAGCCGAGATATTTAATAATGCCAGTATAAATTTTAACATAACATCACACTTGTTGCCACGAGTGGGAAGGCAGAGGTGTGTTGTACAGTTCCACGTTTCGCTCTATCGCATAATATACTGGACACAAATATATTTTTTTTTTAACTTTTTAATTAGCAGTCGCACTTCGAACAAGTCGACCAACAAAGAAGTCAAGTCGGTATCAATATTTTTGAAATAAATGTCCATTTCTAAAAATATTAGTATCTGTAAATGTACTAAGTCAGCCGTTATAACAATACAATACCCACCAACAACACAATTCACCTGTTAAAGTAATAATTTAATCTTTACGCTCGCTGCCTACCCTGTAAGGTAGCTGTCGTAACACGTAAAAATAATTTATATTACAATTGCAATGCTTGTCAAATTATCCAACTATAAGCTAGTTAGATAGCATTTTAAATTACACGAAAACAATAAATCTCAGACACGAAATGTGTGCACGTATGAAAACAATGTAGTGTTCTTTAGTAGAGTACCTACTTAACTTGGTGTCATAATAGGCTTCGTACTTAACTGAGGCGAGTAGTAATCCTTTTTAAAAGTCTCACCACTCACCGTGCGCTCGGGTGGCGCCTTTGAATGGGTCTGGAGGGAGGATTATTCAAGAACAAACTTTTCTTTTATCGCAAACGTAACCAAGTGTATAATGAGAAAAACAGGCATTATAGTACATAAAAGGACCTAGTGGAAACATCGAGCTAAATAGATCCTGCATAGTATAAATTAACACGAACCTTACACCGCTCAGGTGCACGATACTCAGCACTGAACACTACTGGGCTAGCAATAATAATAACAATGGTGCAACTTGTGCGCGGTACTGTTATCGTTCAAACGCATTAAGATTGAAACCAATGCACGCTAAATGACTAAATATGCACACATTTTAAGGTTTCCGGTGGTACAGGGGAGAAGGAACAAGTGAAACTGTCGTCACTAATACTTGAAATACTTATTAATAATATTGTTATTAGTTAATTTCCCTTTTAATACAATAACATGACTACAATAATTTGATAAACAATCTAAAAGTAGTCTTTTTTGTTGTTGGTCTTAATAATTGTTAATAATAACAACATTATTGATTGCCGAGATATTCGTGATGCTTGCAAGCGCAACTGCCTATCGAGATGTCGTGGGTGCAAATTCCCGGGCACTACTGCATGTTTCTAATTTAGATTTTGGAGTTGTGGCTCGGAGTCTGGATATATTACCCAGTGTATGGCAATATGTTCACCAAATCGTGGGCATGTAATACACTTATATGCCTGCCTCTTCCAGGAGTACAGGCGTGATGTCGCGTTTTAATAATAACGCATAAATTAGCGTTATCTACTTTAAAACCATAAGCTTCTAAGCAAATAATGTTATGACTTGATTGTAAAAAAAATATTTAGTACATTAAAAATAACAATAAATGCAGTGATATAATTTTAAGTAGTCTTCTAAGATTTACATCCAAAGTTATCTATACAAAGTTATTAATACGTTTATCTATGTAATGCTGCTATATATTTTTTGCCATAAAGTTCGACTAACTTCACACTTATCTGAGATCCCTTATGAGCTACACCGCCCTTCACAGCCATGTCGCGGCGGAGACTATTTATAAGGTTTAAACTGTACCTAACTATAAAACATGAAAAATAATAAAGTTCACGCAGAACAGTTTGTTAAAAATTATATATCATATTCGTAATATACGCAATATGTACAAAGGCAGCCTCTTTTCAAACACGAATGATATGCATGAATTTTACTGAACATGAACACATCTCGTCCGGAAGTGGCAGCACTGCAACGTACGCACGAAGCACTCTGGAGTCGCGCGCGGCTCGCTCATTGTTCCTCTGTGTCTACGATTCTCTGAGTGCTGAGGCTCCGCGCTCTTTCGTTCACCAGTTCGTAGTTCACTTTTGGTGACGCAATCGCGGTTTCAAAGCGTCATGTGCGTACAATGTAACGTCACGCCCGTAATCACCGCAGACGGTCGGAGAAGTGTAGAACACACCTACGTTACATCAGTTACGTTTACATTCCATTATTGCCATGCACCGGGCACATAACCATACCTCGAGCGACTACTGGAAAATCGAAATTAGAAAAATTCATGATGTAGATATTATTACCGGAGATATGAACCCAGGACCTCTTGATCGGCTTTCGCGCTTGCAATGAACATGACCAACGAGGCAGTCACAATATGTAATAAAATATAACAAAATAGATGTTTAAAATTGGCTTATAGGAACTATGAATGTCCAGAAATATATTTTAGTGAGGTACATAAATAATCTTCTATGAATTTACGCAGTACTAACCACTAATAATAATAATGTTGATATTACAACAATGGCTTAATAACTTTAATGGATTGTTTATTTTTTGTTACTATACATGTATATTCAAACCAAATATGAACATTCTTTCGATATACATTGTGTACGAAATCGATAGTCATCGGCCATTTTTATTAGGGATTGCCACTGTTTTACAACTTATAAACGCCACGTCTAGTGGACGTATCGTCTGCGGTAGCTCCAGGCTCTAAAAGCATGTGTGTACTGTTTGCAGAGCGAAACTCTCGACCCGTTGCTAGCGGCGTGCGCGGAGAGCCCCGCGCGCGGCAACGGGCGCCGCCCCCCCGCCTCGCCGCTGCACCCCGACGCCTGCGCCGAGATGCGCCGACAGATACTCTACCTTCAAGTGAGGATTTTATTTACTACAATAACTATTACAATCTCTGACTACCTTCAAATCACCGCCTACTTTGAAGTGAGCAAACACAACAATAACTGTTTTAATCTTCGTCTACCGTCAAACGAGTATTCTACAACAGTAACTACAATCTCCGTCACGGTTCATAAACCGTAAGCTTGTGTTGTGTAGTAGTTCTTTTTACATAATAACACAAAGAAATAATCATTTTACATAATAACACAGAGAAATAATGCCGTGACTTACAAACAGCACGAATGGTAGTTTGTATTAAATCCTTCACCTCTTTTACTCATTTTAGAGAAACGAATACAAATAAACTCAGTTCAGACAAACAAATACAAATAAACATCAGTGATTAACTACTGAATGAACGTTCTTTCACTTTACGATTGAATTAAAAAAAAACTGTATGGCAATGATAATTGTGTTCATCGCTAAGAAAATTATTTCTATTACTGTGCACATGCTCGTAACTGTGTTTGAACGTCGAAGATGTGCTCGAACATGTGTTTGACTAAATCTTATGAACGTAAAACATAAGTATTTTAATTTGAACGAGAATTGTATTGGCATGTTCAGTAATTAACGCAAAGAGAAATCGTCTAATACACTATTTACGGCTTCGTCTAACGACTCGAATTTCCAAATAAGATTAAGCGTACTATATTATAAGTACGTACAAAGCCACACAAATTAAGTTAAATTCGGCTTATGAAATAAGTCGGTTTATGTAAGTGTGTCGGTCACTTTCTATACAAAAATGAGCATAACATTTTTGGATTATATCTCCACGTGTGCCACGTGGTAAATGTGTTTAGCAACATCTATATAAATATTTATAACATCACGCCTGTAATGCTAGAACGGGCAGAGTGTAGTACAGTTTCAAGTTTCAACAGTTGCGTTTAAGTCTCACTTCAGTATAGAGCATGAGCCTATTGCCGTATACCGGACACAAATCCAGACTTACTTTGTACTAAGTCCTAACGTCTGAAAACAATCCAATATAACATATCATATGGGATTTGAACCCTAGCACCTCTCGGTCAGCAGTCACGCTTGCAACCACTTAAACAAAGATAATATATTAACATCCATATTTAACTAAGCTATATACGTTTAGATATCCATAGATAACCATTTTGTTACCCATACTCAACCATAATAAGTTTAGTGACTTGGCAGTGAAAGGACAACTATTGTAGTGGCATTGCTTCCATCAGCCCTGGTCGCGGTACCGCACGCGCCGCGCCCAAATAGACATTACTGTAAACATACGGTTAGGTTGCAAAGATTTTACATAGAAAAATAGATGAATTACATTGTGGTGTGTACACATTAGTTAATCCTCGTGACGAGCACAGCCATACGGTGACCGGACGCGCGACGTTGCAGAGCCAGCTGGAGGAGCGCGACCGGCTGGTGCGCGTGCTGCAGCAGCAGATGCTGCGGCTGGCCGACGGCCACGAGCCGCGCGCCGACGACACGTGCAACGTGGCCACGCAGACCGACCGGGTGCGTGCGGGCCCACGGCGCCGCTGTGTAGCCGCGGACGATTACGTTTTCGTGTCTCGTGTCCAACTCGTATTGTTAATGCATCGTTATAGTGTGTAGTATGATATCTTATACAAATGAACTTCTTTAGAAAACTGGTGTGTAATTGCATAAATGTAAACTAGAAAAATCTCATTAGCTGTTACTTATATAATTTCCGTTGTTACATTTATTTTTAAAATGTACACATTTTGGTGGCATAATTATTATTGAAATGCAAAAATCATGCAACTAGACGATATGCTTCTGGTTTTTTTTAATCTTTTAGAGTTTTATTTTTGGACATGGTAATACAGATTAACTGGTTGACGCTGTAATGTGTCACACTGCGTGCGCGCAGCATGCGCATGCCCAGTGTAGGGATTATGGGCATAGCCCCCCCAGGGAACACGTTTTCCCAGCCGTGGACTACGACAGGTTGACGATGATGACTGGCCAAGTGCCGCTTAGCTAAGTGCCACTCGACTGGTCTCGCGCTGGCCGAGCACGGTGTGACGGGCGCGCCCGCTGCTTGCAGCCGCGGCCGGCGCCGGGCGCGGCGCGCGACGGCGGCGGCTCCGGCCTCGTCAGGTAACGCCGCGCCGCGCCACACTCGCCACACAGCACTTCCCGCGACACTCTAGTCCGTTCCGCTTTATTACCCATCGGTCATGGTTCCATTGTGTATTGTATCACTATTAAACTAATCGGTTTACACGCACACATATACCGGTCCGATGTTGAGTAGTTTCCTGTGTTTTTCGTTACCTACAAACTTTATTAAACTTACGCACACTGAGTGATATATATATTTTTTGTTATTTATGTATATATTTTTACTAAGTTGTATACACATTATGTATGAAAATTTATTGTTTTAGGTTAATCGCCGCCTCGTTACACACATTGATGTCGATGTTCCGTACATTACATTCGTCGGTTACAGTCTCGTCCGTGCCCCCTCTCATCTCGCGTCATTATTTATCAGAAGCCAAAGATCAATGCTGCACAGTCGTTCGGGACACAGTATCGAAATGCAACGAGCTAACGTCCCACATGCGACCGTCCGCGTGGATCGTTGTGTTCACAGATTACATGAGCAGGAAAATGACCTTCTCCCCCACCGCCATGTGTAGAGTCACTCTGACCCTCTCCCCGTACTTCGCTGGCATTTTTATTTAAAAACACAACCATCACCCGCCGCTCTAATCCATCATCTTTCTACCTCGTTTGAGTGCAATGTTAAACTAAGTTCAATCGATACGACAATATTCATATCACATCCTTATTCATTTCCATCACGCCATTTGTTCCAAATTAGTCGATACGAATCACAACATAACACATACTCACCACTCGCCCAATAGGAGTTTCATGTTGTTTCTGATTTCCTCACATGCTGCTTTAAATTACGTTGGGATCATGCGAAACGTTGGTATCGAACGCCAGTTACCACCTGGGCGGCGCGCGGGCTCGTCCGGCGGACCAGGTAGCGTGGCTGGACTGCTTGCTCGCCGTGTGCCTCTTGTGCTCGCTCAACGCGCTGTGCCTGCTGCACCTGCTGTACGCGCGGCCCGGCGGCGGCCCGCCGACCGAGCCGCTTCTGTCTCCGTCTGCCCACTTGTGAATGACACTTGTGGCCCGGCACCGTGTGGCGCGGCTTGTTCGGTTATGTTGAACTGAACACGTTGGAGTTGTTCGACTATAGTCTGTTCGCGGTGAGAATGCCGTGAGCCATACTGGTGTGCCGGTCTAGCCGCGCCCTCTGACCAATCAAATAGTTCGTAATTGGAAAGTCGAGCTCGCAGTGATCAGTTAAACGAATACTTTCGAACACAACGATTGTTTTTTGTATTTTTTGTGTAAATGAATTAAAGAAAAAACAATACCTCTCCTGTTCGTAAAACTAAAAGTAGTTAGGTAATAGATAGCGGAGAAAGAAAACTAATTTACAACATTTTAAAGTATGTTGAACAGTGTAATT
>DWEI01001780.1:0-15809 GCA_018245875.1 Mysoria ambigua
GCCAAAAGAACAAATTTACTACAATTGTACGATAGGTGGCGCTGGTTTCAATTACTTGAAAACCTTTTGAACATATTTAAGATAATCATTTATTAACTTAAAATAATAATAAAATATTTTTATTCCATATGTGAAAAATATTATATACTGAACAAGCCAAAAGAACAAATTTACTACAATTGTACGATAGGTGGCGCTGGTTTCAATTACTTGAAAACCTTTTGAACATATTCAAGATACTCATTTATTAACTTAAAATAATAATAAAATATTTATATTCCATATGTGAAAAATATTATATACTGAACACCCGAAAAACAACTTATATACGATATTTTTCGAAGTCAATTGGTCTGGTATTTTTATTGCGTTTCCCTTTTGTTTCAGAGAATATGTTGACACAGTTGAACAAAGTCATTGATAAAAACTTTTCGAGCGTAAAGAAAACAAACAAATGTATAGTTTTTTTAGTTATTTCGTATATACATAGTAGTACTAAGATAAGACAGCATGTTTGATAAACACACCACCGATGGCGCCAATTACACTGTTATATAAATATGTACTATAGTGAAAAGGTGTAACAAAAAATTTAACTTGCACTGTGTAAACTAAAAAAAAGCATGTAATATACAGACAGTCTTGCAGTCCACAAAATAGAAAACGAACCATATTTTAAACAATTGTGGTATAAATAATTCCTAGAAACACTTACTCATGAATTTTTTGAATTTTAAAATTAATATTAAAAAAATAATAATAATAAATTTTACGACTTTGAGTCCCACATCACACAGCCCAGAACATTGCACACATCCCTTGCACAGCTGTAACTGAGCCGTCGGCCGCACTCACCGCTCGTTCTGCGTCTGCGTGGCGTACAGCACGTCCTGCTGCGAGGAGGCGGTCGCCTGCAGCAGCGCCAGCGCGTGCTGCAGGGACGCCATGTGGTCGGTGGCTCCCTGCCGAGCGAACATGCGCACCTGTCAGTGGGCAACACCACGGAAAAGACGCAACTTCTCGCCTGTCATTCACGAACGGGTAGGCAGAGGAATGCAGAACATACCCGCGAGTCACCAGTTACATTTACGTCCCACTATCGAATAGGTGGTGACAAAAAAGGCAGTCATTACAATATTCAATCACAATGTGATATTAAAGAGTTTTAATGTTCAATTAATGACAATCGTTAATACTAAAAAACGTAACATAACGCTTGTAATTCTCGAAGATGTGAGCTAAAGAGTCTAGAACATTCCCACGTTCCCACACTTCGTGCCACTACTAGTAACTTCCATGTACCGTTATTATAAACGTCGTGGTATGTTTTAATCTTAACGTCACCACATTCCTCTGTCCACTTCTTCGACGCTTACATCGCGCGTGTGTTCATCACAACCTTAGATTCGCGCCGAGCTGGACAGTGGCCTCGGACAATGGACACGCGCTAGTGCGCGCGCGCTGTACCTGCAGCGCGACCGAGTGCGAGTGCAGCCGCTGCTCCAGGCACGCCATCTTGTACCCGTACAGCTCCATGACGCTCGACGTGGCCGCGTCCGCTATCTGCGCACACGCCACCGCGCTTACATCGTGCGCATTATAAACGCACATAGAACTGTATGGCTGGAGATATTTAGCATCCGATGTCCCCTGCGTACCACGTGAGACACGGACTTAATATTTAAAAAAATATCCGACATTAATTCAGTCTACAAGCATCTACAAATGGGCACATGATTGAAAATCATAGCTGTATGACGGGAGCCAGTGCGCAGGCGGCGGCGCCACTCGCCTTGCCGCCGTGCAGCGCGTCCGACAGCTGCGCGAGCAGCGCGTCCACGGCGCGCTCGTGCGCGGCGCCCAGCCGCGGCGGCCACGCGCCCTCCGCGTCCGCGCGCGGCGACGCGCTCTCCAGCTCCAGCTCCGGCGCGCCGCGCGCGCCCTCGCCGAACACCTGTGGTGCAGAGGTTAGCTAACCTGACCGTTGCGCACGGGGGTCGGGGGTTCGATTCCCACCCAGAATAAATATTTGTGTGATGAGCACAAGTATTTGTACTTCGTCTGGGTGTAACAAAAATATATATTTAAGTATAAATTTATATGTAGTTTATCATCCGTCTGGTTACCGTACCACAAGCTCTCTTGACGCTTGCTTTGGGATCTCAAGATATTATTATATTATTATTATATATAAAAAGCGTATATTATTGATACGCTTAACCGCTTTAAATGAATATACTGTATATATTAATTTTAAATCTAAAGCAAACATACAAAGCATATAATTATGTGTAATCGACATATAAATTAATCAACTGAAAATAGTAGTGGCTCGGAGTTGGATGTATTGCCCAGTGTATGGCAATAGGCTCATCAATACAATACACTCGTCTGCCTACCTCTTCAGAGAATACTTGGTCATGTCAAGTCACAAATATACCTTATAAAACTTATAAACAAAAAGGAAATTATGTTCATCAAAATACCATAACGCACCTGGTTCATTTGATCGGGAGGAAAGTAATGGTGCTTGACCAACTGCAGTATCTGTCGGCGCTGGGTGCCAGTGCCGCTGGTCAGACCCTTGCATAGGAGCTTCCTCACCTGGAACACAACCAGACCGGTCAATATCAATGTATAAGCAAATTTCCAAATTCCAAATTGTATACATATAGTTAAATAAACCATGTTTCTGCTATACTGCTATATATTTTTAATAATGCCTATATCCATTGAAAGTAAAGTAGTTTTAAATATCTCCTGGCCCTTTTTTGTTGGATTATCAAACAGATGAGAGCCAACGAGGAACTTTAAAATATTAAGTAAACTTCCCGGGTACTACAAAAATTTTCTAATTTAGAACTTCTAGTAGTGGTTCAGAGTCTGGATATGTGCCCGATGCATGTCAATAGGCTCACCACCTATTACATAGTGGGACGTAAACTTAACCGGTGCATCGTGGGAATGTTCTGCATTCCTCTGCCTACCCCTTCGGGGATTACAGGCGTGAAGTGACTTAAGCACGACGTGCAGCACCTGATGGTGCGCCAGCAGTCTGTTCAATGCGCTCTCCCAGTCCTTCGACAAGGGCGCCAGCGTCAGCCCCGCGCGGCAGCCGATGATCACGGCCTGCAGCGACGTCTCCGCTCCTACTGGACCGTTCTGGAATATAACAACAAACAAACACTTAAATAAACACATATGAGAGAGGTTGTGCTCCACTATGACCAGAGCTCGGGCTCGGGGTTACGGTCACCACGTTACATGGCAGGCCTACTACTTAAACAGACTGACATCGATGACAGTCACCTCTATTATATATTGTTCTACTAGACACAAGAATCCACCCTTCAGACAGAGAACAATAGAAGGATGCAGCCTATCACACTCCCTAAATAAGCTTCGACACGTTTCAACGTGTTTCAATTGGTGAATAATTATCATCGAGAACCCTAACGCCAAACAATATTTAATACCATGACCCGACCCGATCTGTGCCCGATACCCTCGGCGTGGGAAACTGAATTTACAACCACTGGACATTCCACCACACTCCACGGTACAGCACGCAGTGGCTGTTACCTGCGAGTTGTACATGAGCACACCGTGCAGCGTGTCCTCGAAGCAGTCCGGCGCGACGCCGGCCAGCAGCCGCTCCCGCGCGTCGGCCTCGCACAGCGCGCCCACCGCTTGCAGCTGCCGCAGCGGACACGGCACTGACAATGCTGTACTACAGAGCTAACAGAACTAAACAATCTATACGATACAAATTTGAACAGACGGTATACTGTTGATATTTAGAACTGAATTTAGACTAGGATGCTATTGATTTAAAGAAATGCCTTTACAATACATGAATAGTGTTTGTTATTATTTTCGCATTGCCCATGTTCTTTATATTTAAGAATACATTAAAAAAATTGCATGCAATCTCATTAATTCGTCTTCCTTTCATTTTCCATAAGACATTGCACAGAAAAAAAACCCTTTTTTACTACAAAACACACAAACTGTCAACGTGTAGTGTTAACGCTCACCCACTGCAGGCCGGCCTTGCCCGGCTCCAGCGCCGGCGGCACCAGCAGCCCCGGGAGCCCGTCGCCGACGACCGCCGTCAGCTCTTGAGGCAAGCGACCCTCGTCTACAAACAAACGTCCTTTAATAACAATAGCTTCTGAGACAAACAAATGTAGCGTTTGTTATCTCAAGTGAACAAATATGTACTGCGTATATAAAAATAATAAACATATAAATGTATATTTATACGTACAGACTGCATCGTTGGTCAAACGGTTGAAAGAGCAAGCGCGGCTGACGATTAAGAGGTCTTGGATTCGAGACCCGGGTCGGGTCCTATGGGATTTCTCTAACATGAAATTTAAATGTACTGGTTCTAAACTTGTGTCTGATATATGGTTACAGCCTCCCCACATATTCCATAGTGGGATATAAATGTAGTTACATTTATACAGTCGGTGAAATATGGCAGTTCCTATACTCCTCAGACGACTTCAAGGATAACAGGCGTGACCTTAAATATTTTAATATCTTGTAATTCTCACAGAAAAGTATATAATTATCTCATTAACCCTTTACGTATACGCATATAAAGTAACCTTCGTAGGGTTGTCATAACCATATCCCGTCACCTTTGTACTGCGACACGATGGCCGCGAACAGCTGCAGCGCCTCCGGCAGGCACACGCGGCTCGCCTTCGTGCACAGACCGACCAGCTGGCAGTGGTGGCACCGCAGCGAACAGACATCTGGGAAGCGACATGTTATCACGTAAGCACAACACACAAACACACGCACGCACGCACGCACGCACGCACGCACGCACGCACGCACGCACGCACGCACGCACGCTCGCACGCACGCACGCACGCACGGACGCACACACAAAAACGTCATAGCCTAATGAATCAAATTACCGCCTCTCACTTAGCCCAGGAGGGCTCGAAAGCCTCTGCGTAAATTGCGCGCATTTCAAGCTTAATTCTGTAGGAAAAATTATAAATCAATCATATTTACATTGCTACTTCTCAATATGGAGATCCTCTTCTGATATACAAGGTGACAGTTACACACTAATTGCCCACCAAAACTGAATTCACAAAATTTGCCACCCGATAGTATACGAGGCTAAATCGTCTCCATACCATTCCATCGGGCGAAATTGTAGTCAAACGCAAATTTGCGATAATTTGAGCTGAGCCCTCATTTACCCAAGCCCACGAGCACGGTGAGGAACTTGAGCACGTTCTGGAGGCAGGCGGCCGCGCTCTCCGGCTCGCCGGGGTCCTCGCGCGCCGCTTGGCACAGAGCGTCGGTGTCCTGCCATTCAATTGAAATAGACCGATAAAGAAATGTAAATATACATATATTGCCTAAACGAATTATATGTTTACAATCAGTCGAATCGGTTTTCTTGTGAAATTTGTAAAACTACATTTACAAAACTATTTGTAAAATTACATTTTTTTTTATTTTCCGTAAAAAAAATAGCAAATATTAAATTATTAAATGGTTTTGAGTGTAACACATTATTACGAATTGAACCGGTTTGACTTAATCTTAAGTCGAATTTATATAAATTATCATGGACCACGTAATTATTGACATAAGTACCATTTGCATTTTTAAACTCAGAATATCTAGTTAAAATTCCAAGAGCGGCTTGGAGTACGGGCTTGTCCCCACGTCGGGACGTAACTGGTGAAACGTGGGAGTATACACACCCCTCTGCCAGCTTCTCCAGTGATCACAGGCGCGATGTTGAATAAACGCACATAACTCATATAGGTGCCTAATACAAAATTATTCACCTTGAAAATTTCCATCAACGCGTTGCCAAAATGTGGATACGTCAGCACGAAGCTGCGCAGATTGTCGTCGTGGCACAGGTCGTTGACGAAGGTGTAGGCGTGCAGCAGCTGCGTCGCGTCTCGGTCGCTGCGAGGGTGTCATTATTACAACAAACAATCTTGTACACGCATTGCATTAATTTCTCCCTCGAGGTTTCCAACACACAGACTAGTCACACAAATGTAGCCTGAAGGTATATTTGAGAATGCTCATTTGAGAATCATGTTTGGTGAACAATAAACCAACGTTCTTTAGAATAAGAGGACACCCTTTCATTCTGTTGGTCGTACAATGTACCACACAGATAGACAAATGTGTACAAAATGAATTAAATCAATAATTCATGAGTGGTAAAGCACAGGCCATCCGGGAGTCACAACAATATTGACTTTTGCATAAAATTTTATTGACGGATGAGATTTTTGTACCCAACGTTTACGATATGATAAAGCGTGATACTAACGCTACAGCCATCTTGAATGTGCGCATTGTACAGCTTAAATAGCTGTGAATGTCTGGTTGCCTGGTCGCGCCCGAACCGCGGGTGGCTCCAGATAAGCACAGGAGGAGCCTGCACACCTCCACTCCTCCATAACCACCCTCCTGGAAAACATTTGAGATTTGTCACTTGTAGCCATAACAAACTATACAACAATTATATGAGGTGTTTAGGAGGAGAGCAGGTAGATACTAACTTTACCTAATCTCACCTGTAGGGCAGTGGGATCTATACAATTACCACATCATTTTATTTGCAGTTTAATAAGAATGTAGTACAGTAATGATAATCATATGATAATGAAATAATAACAGAATTATGGTAGTATAAGTTGATTAGTTGAAATTTCTCATAGTGACTCAGTAGATTTTGATAGGTGCATGACAATATGCTCACATCCTATGTCATAGTGGGGGATAATGTGGTCATCATTACCTTCAAGTTTATCAGGTGCACGACAAATTGCTTGGTATCGACTGTCCTCATCAGGGCATATATAGCTGGTAAGTTTCCATAGCACACGTTGACAAGCACTGTAAGAGATTTGTGGCCAATTGTTTTGTGCTGAGGCTCAGTCATGGGTTGTGTTATCCACTCTGTGAGCTGCTTCATGAGTCCTGATAAATATGATTCTTGCCAGCTGATTTTGATTCCATACGATATATCCTGATAACATAAATAATAAATTGTAACCTTGACTGGCCTGTTTGTGCGCTGTTTAGTCAAACCGACTCTTGCGCATAAGGGTTGCGGGCTTGATTCCCATTCAGGATAAATAATTGTGAGAGTATTTTTTCTGTCTGGGTAGAAAGAATATTAATACAGGCAGTTTATCAGCTATCTATTAGATAATAATGTGTGTAAATGTCCCAAAATATTACTACTATTTTAGTACAATGCTGACATAGCCATCTAATTCCAAATTAGTTGAAACCATGCTATAAACATCAAACAACAATTATATATTCAATATTAAAATGGATGTTAGACAAAAACTCAAATCTGATTATAATACACATATTTTTCCAATTCAAATCTTTTCCGATATGTTACCAACCTGCATAATTGATAGAACTTTTATCTTCTTGTCATTTGATATTCTGTCAGATAATAGCCTGGCCAGGATCGGCATGAATCTGAAATAGTTAATAAAATAGCAACTAAGTATATTTTTGATAAACTTACTGGTGCACATTTGATAAAAGTCTGTAATGATATTTATGTCTGTCTTAATGACTGTATGAATATGGTAGCTGTATCCATGACGAAGCATTAGGTTTATTAGCAAATTATAGATAACATCCTCCTAACAACTATTTTAATTCTAGTTCCAAGCATAGAAAACAATTTTATAATTCATACAAAATATAGTGCTCTGATAATAACTAAGTCTGATATTTGTGCTTGCTTCTTATGAAGAATCAGAGGTGTTTCAAAGCTAGTGACCCTATAGATGCTACAGCAGCATGTTTTCTTTTTAAAAAACTAAATAGTCCCAGTTTTTGTTTGATGAACATGACTGGAGTCATTTATTATTTACCGAAATTATGGTCATACAATAGGCACATACTTACTTGTATGTATGTGTGAGGGCATGCCTTGCGTTGGGTTCAATTGCAGCCCTTGCTAAAACAGCAACACCAGCCCAGTGTGGACCTCGGCCGTCGTTCATCACTCGCCATAGCGAGCTGAAGAAAGCGCAAACCTCGGTTCGCCCCGGACAAAATATGGAAAGGTCACACGACGATGCTATTAACTACAAAAACACCACAACTTAAATTGAGATTTAGTTTAATATTAATAAAACAATAATAGAAAGGTAGAACTCACCCCTAAGTAGCGTGTCATCAAATTTACAGCAGATGCGCTGTGTGTCGCTTCAAATTCTCGCGCCGCAGTCACGAAAGATTTCAAATTAACAAACTTTGTCCCATCCGATGGATTACCATTCCAACTCTCCGCACCGTCAACATCCATTTTATTAAAGTTGTCTGCCATATAAAGTTCATACAATTTCACTAGTATACATTAAATTAAACTCGAAAATATATTGTATAATATTTATAATACAAAAACTAAAATAATCGCTTCAACTTTAACTTCAACTGTTTTCTTTCGTGACAGATGACATTACCAAATGAAAGATTCGATTGGTAGACACAACAGATTTAAACTACATCAGTAGCTATTGGTTAAAAATATTTGTTTACTGAATACTGATCTATGATTGGTGTATTTGAAAATTATCCAACACCATAATGTTTTTTGATTCAGGTTCTTGTGAAAGAAAAATATATTATTCTCTATATGATTATATAAAAAAAACACAAAAAACATTTTAACCTGTAAAAAAAGTTTTATTTCTGTACATATGTTTTACTGTATATGAATTTTTTACAATTTAATTAATATTATTATACTTCTCGACTATTCAATGAAAAAGTTATAGCAAAAGTAAGCTGTATAAAATTCTAGATATACAAAATGAGATTTGCGAAATAAGTTCTAAAATACATTTTCATTTATTTATTTATTTTTTACAAAATTCATTTTTTATTTATTTATTTATTTACTTTAAAGTAACAAACACATGACGTGAAAAAATATATTTGATGTTCTGTTATTCTGTCTGATAACAAGCCAAGTTTTGATAACGATATTCTATTACTCTGCAATTAAAATTTTCTACTTGGTACCATATGAAGTACAACAGATATAAATGTGATACACATATATATTACCGGTTGTAATCATCTGTAAGCGACTCATAAAAATAAATTTAAGCAGTTTTGTGTGAATATGATAGTAGTAATTACCAACTTACATAGACTAATTTAGAACGACTTATTAAGGAATAATAGTGCCAATTATTTATTATACCTACTACTATGGCGCTTCCCACTGCACAACCTGCGGAAGTACTCCGAGCCTGGCAAAAAGATGATCTCTACGAATCGCAGCTAGCTGGATTACTTGCACGGCTCATGCCCTCAAATCACGCTTCGAAGGCCACTCCTATGTCTTCAATTTTATATAAGTCATTCACAACATTGAAGGACTTACAAACACTAGGTGAAGAATACTCCGGAATCGTCCAAGTAGATGAAACTTATCACAAATTGCCTACTTACGGCAGTCGATTGACAAGTATCATGCTCTCGGCATTCGGTGAACAGATAACGAGGGCCCTGCTGCGGCACATCGAAAGAAATGTCGTTAGAAACACAACCCTAAAACCTGAGGCACAAAGCTTCCTTTTAGTGATACTAAAAGCATTGAACAACATTGTGCCTCAGATTGAGATCATACATCGTGCACTTGCGTATATAAACGGAGGACCTATACAATTAGGAAAAACTGTCACTGGTATTGATTATGTGCATGTTCGTCCAGCTGCTGCTGCACATTATGCACATTTGAAGCTGCTCGGAATTGTTACATTACTCCATTCATTTATCACTTGCGGTCAAAGTGTTTACCAAGCTAAGAAACATATGGAGCAAATGGCACAGATTCCTAATGAGGTAGAGAGTGGTAATTTGTGTGTCGCCTGCTTAGAAGAGATAATCCACCCTTGTGCACTGCAATGTGGCCATTTGTTCTGTCATCAGTGTTGTTATGGGCCATTGGAATATTGTGCCCTATGTCGGACCCCATTTACTAAAAATACAGTTATTCCTTTAATGAACTATGCTCCAGGTAGTAAATGACTGCCTTAAACTATGGAACTATTACTTTTATTTGTAATCATATGAAATTATAACTGCAAGTGCCAATAATAGTTTATTATCATTTAAACATGATTTAAAATTTTATATAAATGCTAGCTATGTCTGCGGCTTTGCCCACATGAAAATTAGTGTGTCACGAAGTTTTTCTCGCGTAAATACCGACCTCGTGGAAATTCTAGGATGATAAAAAGCTTACATGTTGCTCCACAGAGAAAGGGAAAAACTCAAATATCTTGACAAATAATGATGAGCAGGAGATCTAGGGGTAAGAGTCAAAGGGCGCAAAGAGGACGCCAGCTCAGTATATCCTACTTGTAATTGATGCTTCGGACAATTCATAGAATATCTTTATAAATTGTAGCCTATGTGTTATTCTGATGTATAAGGTTATTGTAGTTTCATTAAAATCTATTCAGTAGTTTTTATGTGAACGAGTAACAAACATCCATCCATACTTACAAACTTATCTGTTTTTAGTATTAATAGGATTGAATTGGGGGCAGTTTAGCAAACTTCTGATGTATTGAATTAGGAATTATATTACAATTTTTGCCTACAGATGTGTAATAGTACTTCTCAGTCCTTCATTTTAAAATATACTGATTCCCTACAGCCTTGGCTTGACCCTAGTGGGCCAGTATATTAAATCAGAGTTTCAGAGTAATCAGAGCAGATGTCGAGAAAAAAAGACTTTATTTAAAAAAAAATTATATATGTACATAAATATATAGTTTATCAAATGTGTGATTATAATAAGCTTTTTTCATAATTGCCTTGGAATTAGATGATGTGTGATGTCACACATTATTCCTATGTAGGTAAGATATTGGCTGACCGCTGAGGCAGATTTCAAAACGGGTGTGGGTGTGTATAAAGAGAATAATTAATGTCAGGTTTGTGAGGATAGAGATATTAGTCACGTGGGATTATTTGTCAACCCTGTGTGAGACATAGACAATAAAGATTTTTTGGTACAAACTTACAAAACCCAAATGATATGTGACAGTTGCAATCATTGGGCAACATTTCGTTTTAAAAACAAATGTAAAATAATCTTTATATTTCATGGTGTCATATGTTTATTAATAAAACTATATTTAATAATAAATACTTTTATTAAAACAACATAAGCTATGGCAGGTCTGGATGTAAAAATGAGGCATAATACTACAGATTTAATATACTATAGGAATCTTTGTCCACATTGTTGTCAATTCAAAAGCAAAACGGGAAAATATAACTACATCTTCGCCATATAAATGTGAAAAAGCTAAGATTATAGTGATAAATCAGTTCTTTTAATACACATTTGTATACAAATTTGTGCTAACTAGAGAATCATACATAATTTAAATGCTCTATTATTGATAGCATACCGAGGATATTTTTTCCAAATTTCAACATGTTAATTTTGTCTATAGATCATCTTTATCCTGCAAATGAACTAAAAACAAAATTTCAACATAAATATACATACTTAATATAACATAAGTAGAAAAAAATAGTTTTACATGAAATTAAAATAAATCACAAAATGAGTTAATTCATTAATAAACAATACCATAATATCCTAAGAGTAACTTGTAAGGCAATGAGTACACATTGAAATTTCACATATTCCTTGAACACTCCATCATTAAAATTCAATGTAAATAATATACAGGTTTAAACAAACATAAAACAATAATGAATATTAATCTCTATATACTACAACACAAACATTAACATTCATAGACTATAAAGCATAGACACAGAAATATTTCAATCAAAATTTTAGTTATGACAAATGAAGCAACACTAAACATATATATAATGGGCAGCAATAATTTATCAGTACTTGCAACATAACATATATTTCATATGTACTATGATTTTTTAAAGGACTGCTTATGGCAACACCTAATATGACTCATGTATATATTGCTCAATACATAGGACATGCCATACACCTAACCCACCCACCCAAACCATATCAATAGGTACAGTGTATATTGCAAAAAAAATGGCAAAAGGCTGTTCTACAGGTGGCACAAGTGTATACATTTACTATTGTTGAAGACCAAATGAACAATTGCATACATATCTATCACAAGTCTCATCACATCCAAAACTCGTTCACACATCTCACCGTGAGCTAGAACCACACTAGTGTAATACACATTGGAACGTCAAAGATCTAGGCCCATTTCATTAATAGCATGTCAATTTATCCATTCAAGACCTTGACATTAAGTAGCACACCATACCAACACTGCTGATATAATAGTGCAATAAACATAAATTAATGTTAAAATAAATTAATGAACGAAAATACATGTCTATCTGGCACAATGAATTATTCGACTCGCAGTAATTCCACATCAAAGATGAGGGTGGCGTTGGGGGGAATGACACCAGGGTGGCCTCGGGGGCCGTAAGCAAAATCCGGTGAACAGGTAAGTCTGGCTCTCTCTCCTACTGACATCTACAATAGAACAAAAGGATTTTATTTGGTTATAAACAATATCAAACTTGAAACCCCTGAAGAGGTTGGTTGCCTTAACACAAGTTTAATACATAAGAAAGGTTCACACTTGTAATCCCCGAACTGGTAGGTAGAGGAATGCAGAACATTCCCACAATTCACCAGTTATATTTACGTCCCACTATAGAATAGGTAGTGAGCCTATTGCCATGCATGGGGCACATATTTAGACTCAGAACCACTAGATAAAATTCTAAATTAGAAAATGGTGTAGTGTAAAAAAATGTCTAAATCATATGAATTATAGTAAGGATTATTATTTGAATCTCTTATAACCAAGTGGCTGCCTTGATGACTGTGTAGTTACAAGCACTGAAAAGATGATTGAGAGGTGGTTAGATTCCCAGGTATTATCTGATATTTCTTAAATTTTGTAATAGTGACTCTGTAGTCTATGTGGGATGAATTAGTCTTATACTGTATTCCATAGGAGGATGTATTTTTTTATATTATGCAAAGTAATCCTATATACAGCTTTTTTTTTATGATCGCTTTACCTTTGAGAGTCCTTGGTCCCATCCTTTAATCACATCGCCTTTACCAAGTGTAAACTTGAAAGGCTGACCACGGTCTCTGGAGGAATCAAATTTTTTGCCGTTCTGTAGCGTCCCAGTATAATGAACAACAACAGTTTGCCCGGCTTTTGGATACGTGGTACCTGTAAAAAATTTATTTCATAAAACATAAGTGTGAAGATATTGGACGTAGTTCTTTGCATTAGAATTTTTTTTGGTTATACCGTTTCCAGGGGACAGCGTCTCTACATCCACGCCCATTTTACATACACAAATTGAAACTGCAACCGAAACACGTGACTATACAAAAGTACAACTAAAAAAGTTTTTTTTCTACAGTATTAGTCAAATGCTGCAATTATTGTCACTTGACAATAAATTCGTGATATTAAAAAAAATTAAGAACAGATAAAATATCTATACTAGTGACATCTATTTCTTTTAACAAATATACAAATAGTTTTTCTTTTTTACTTTACAGGTTCACTTTGCAGCTTAAAATGAGATAAAAGAAGCTCAGGAGGGATTAAAGTGCAAAAATAGTTAAAAAAAAATTCTTTTAAAAAAAATTTTATTAATTACCTTAAATTATAATTTTACTTTTTATTTAAGTTATGTTTTTTATATCAACCAGACAAATATAATTATAATTCATATGATTAACCACGTACCCAAACAGTATGCAAATATGCACGTACCTACATCGAAAGACAGTCGTTTAAAACTGTCAACCGGTATATTGATTGATATTACACATCATACGTATTGTTGACATTTGCCAATTGCAGTAAATAACAAATGAACTTTTAATATTTGTTTCTTATTAAACTGCTTAGTATTGTTCAGTGAAAATGGTTTCCAGTGAGGAAGAGGGGGAAACAAAACAAGAGGATGTAGTCGAATGGGACGTCAACATGGAAGTGCAATTATTTTACGCTATGTCGAACCATAAGCCGGTTGGGATAAACAAACATTTTCATATGGCATGCATCTGGGACAATCTTTCTAATTCCATCACTAAGGAAATATCAACTCACGACATATGGACACATCTCAATTCCTTATATGACATACAGATGTTAGATGAAACTGAGCCAATACCGTTTCCAAATCATGAAATGCCATTTTCATTGCCGGAAAATGAATTTGGAGCGCTCATGGCTAAAAAGACGAAAGACTTGCAGATTATTAATAGTGGAGGTAATTGTGATGTTGACTGTGTATTATCACGTTCCCGCCGGCATCTACCACTAGTGGTACATAGAGGACTGTCCCTTTGGATGACTTATAACGTTGGCTTGTAATGTTCTTCTTATAATAAAAACCCTAATATTGAAAACGTATCTTGTTATAATAAAAACTTTTTTCTATCATTTCATTGAACCAAATTTACAGCCAGACATCTGTCGGATACCATAAACTTTGACCACTGGGAACATGTTAAACTCTATTTGAAAAACCATCGAAAATGGTCTTTAATGCATTTTTTCCAATGAAGTCAGTGTTTAAGCTAAATACACTACTTTGATACTCGATACACAATATAATATCACTTTCTAACCCGTCATGGTTTGGCAAATACTGATATTCTTATTTTGCTCCGACCCAAACTATTTTATTGATATTCATCAATGCTTTCATCACTAAACTGTTGGATTAGGTTTTTCTTGCATATAAAACAATGTTAAATGAGAACAAGTTTCTCATACTGAGAAAAACCATCCTTTCCATATTTGCCAGGTGTGGCAAGTATGTCACACCGAAGAAAGCTTGAATAGACTGACTCATTATATTTTTTATCATTATTCTAGGTGATATTTTATTGAATAATTTAATCGAATAAATGATTCAAAATATTAGTGTATGTTCAGGAAAAATATTGAAAATGTAACATTGAATTTGTTTTGAATAGACCGAAGCTCTTCTCCGAAGCCATCAACACCCAGAAGCAACTCCAGAGGTACAGCTTCTAAAGATGGCACTCCCAAAGGTAATATTTGTGTGTATTATAAATTCATGTTGCATGACACAAGTAAGATATTATTTCTGTAGCCAATTAATCTCAAAATATGTTAAAATAAGAACTGCTTTTTCAAAACAGCAATAGTCAATTATAAACCAGATAGACAGCTACATGTGCTCATCAGAATTTGGATGATTTTTATTTCTTATGGCAGACACCTTTTGTATGATGTATTTTGTTAAAGTAGATTTGTGTGAAAATAACTTTTTGTTTAAGATATCATTGAAATTTAATCTAATACATAAAAATATAATATCACAGTGTTAGAGGTCAAACTCCACTGAAATGGCATGGGCGATCTTAACAAATTATTTATATTTGGTAGGTCTGTGAATACATTGTAAACTAGTTTTTATAACCTCAGTAATCAGGTCTTTATTCCAGGAAATAATATTTTCTTTTGAAACTTTTTTGTATTGTGTTTCTATTACTGTATTACTATGTAAACTTAAAAATATTAATGTCTGCGTCATATTCTTAATATCTTTTTTCTATTGATTTGGTTTGAGGTATATATTTGTCGTATTGTTTAAAATATTTTTTGCTCTATGGATTTCAATGTTAATACTCTCTTTTCGATTCAGCTGGAAGAAAGGACAGCATAAGTGCCCTCGCCACCAAGACACGGAAGGAGAGTGGAAGCTCACAT
>DWEI01001781.1:0-15806 GCA_018245875.1 Mysoria ambigua
CCCTTACGGGGTAGGCAGAGAGCACGGAGTGCCAAATATCTCTATCCTTACAGACCTGCCGCGCCTCCTCCGCATTCATACGATTTGTGTATCTTATGTTGTAAAAATCATTTTGTCATCAGTGATCAGATATCGTCGTGTTGTTGGCAAAAGTATTTCATAATCTGTGATAGGTGTGTCTAATTTTGTTGTTAAAAACCGTTGATCCTTGTAAGGTGGAAATATATTGTGAAAAAGTAAATATATTGTGAAAAAGTAAATATATTGTGAAAATTTTTGTCTAATATTTACGATAAGCGATCATTGATCTGTTATCCTGAGCACCAGTTCGATCATCTTTTGAATTTCTTAATATCCCAATATTTTCTTACTTATTTCAATTATTTATATTCTTCTGTATATTTCATTGATAATTGTAACATATCATATAAATTCATAAAACATTATCAGAAAAGTAAAATAGCTGT
Organism: Mysoria ambigua; assembly: GCA_018245875.1. NCBI lineage: Eukaryota > Metazoa > Arthropoda > Insecta > Lepidoptera > Hesperiidae > Mysoria > Mysoria ambigua. The sequence goes on from DWEI01001781.1 coordinate 468, forward strand.
CGTAATTATAAAGTGAAAATATTTCCACAACATCCATCTAAATATATTTTCTCGTTAGTACATTTGAAGCTGTTCCGAATACCGTGGAATAAATATCGGAATCCCATTATCGTTTTCCAGGCAGGGCTTACGAAAGCTTATGTACGAAGCTCCTCCATTTTATTCCGTCTGTATGTCTATCGAACTTTGATGTGGGAAGTTTTTCTTTATCGAGGCCGCAATATGAAAGTTATTAAGAAAATATCTACATTCATTACAAAGTTGTGTCGTTCCGTGGGGCTTTTGAAATATTATATCACATGTCTCATCGATTTTGTCATCTGTGGTATGGAGAGCGACCGTTTTTACCGAGAAAATGGGAATGGTGTCAGGTGCTTATTACGGCCTACTTGTAGCGTCCTCTTTCTTATATATGTACACTGAGTGGTATTTTTGGAAGTACTTACATGAAATTTACATATTGTAAATGCAGTGGAAAGAAGAGTTATGTAGCGGTCGACGGTAATAATTTTGTTATCTTTATAATTAACACCGCTTTGGATTTAGCTATTTTTACGACCCTTTTACTGTTGGTATATGGAACCAGTCTCATAATGAGGGGTTTAAGGCCACAGTCTGCCACGTTAGCCAAGTGCGAGTTGGCAGACTTCACACGCCTTTGATTTTTTTATGAACTGTCAAGTGTGCAGGCTTTCTCGCGTAGTTCTCCTTCTCGGTCGTAGCAAGTGCTATTTAAATTCAAAACGGACATTTTATAAAGTGTTTTGTGACGTTTTCATACTAATTGATACATAATTCAATTTCACCGAGTTAATCTAGTCGATTTTCAGTTTGCTCCGTCGTATACCACATCACAACCACTAAATGTTCATGACATAAAGGCATTTTACATCGGCACAAACAATTTGCGGTCATCGTTGAAAAACTTTCGAACGTATTACATGCAGACGTAAAATTTATTTTAAACTGATATTTTAAGTCACATTTCTGTTGCCGTACATCTCGCGTCTCGTGGCGATAAATCAATACACGCATTCACACGTCAAGCGGTTTCGTTACGACTGTAATTAAAGATTATTAATGAGGCGACACTGTTAATGCTTCGATACTGATACATTTTGAATAGACATAGAAAAGAGCCATTCCAATAATGGTTCTTTTGGCCAAAGCGCTTGGATTTTAACTTTGAAGGACTAATATGCTTACAAATACAACTATAGTTGAGCTATTAGGGCTCCGAAATATGTGATATAATTATGAATCCTTAATAGGCTAAAAAAGAATATCACTTTTACGATATATCATCTATCGCGTGTCAAACAAATTGTGTATTAGTCGAACAATCATCGATGAAGGTCAATCGATTCCGCTACGTACCTTGGCGTACGATATCGTTGTACCACTGGCGGAAAGCGTGTCAGTCACTTTCATTGCGCGAGGGCGGGAGATGTTTAGACGTATTATCACACACACACTTTCACTGCTCGTCTCTCATTGCATGCGAGTTATTTGTGTCCAGTTATTCCGCGGCTCGTCGAGAGCCGTGGCAGATCTGTTGGGTTATAAGCAACGCATTGACTTGTTCTTTGATATTGCAAACGTTGAGGCAACGTGGAACGATCCATTGATACTGCTAATATCTATATACGACATTCACTATGTACTTAAACGTAACTTCACGCCTGTATTCTTCGAAGAGGTAGGCGGAGGAATGCAGAGCACTACCACGGTAGACCGATTACGTTTACGTCCCACTATGGAATATAGACTCCGAACTACTGCTAGAAAATCTAAATTAGAAAATTGTGTAGTGTTTGATCCGAGAATCGAACCCAGGACGTCCCGATCGACAGTCGCACTTACAACTACTAACCGTGTTCGCGAAGTTTACTTAATATTCAAAATGTTTATTTATATCATGCAGAGACTCGTTATGAAGTTTTCGAAAATTTAATCAACATTAAAATATATTATTTTGTACTGTTTTACGTTTTATATGTATGTTTTCGATGTTACGTCGGAGTAACGAATATCATTGTTTTGAAAAGAATTGAAGAGCTTTAATGAAGGGCACTTCATGTTTGTAATTATAGGCACGTTTGGCACTATGTGCTCTCTGTCTACACCTAAGGCACCTAGTGTGACAATATAACAAGAACAACTAACCTATTTAGTTTGTATCGCGAATAACACATCACTGATTACTCTAATTGTAAATGGGGGGGCCCTCTTCGTGTTCGGCTCGTGTTATTCAGCCGGCGGCCCGTCTCGGCGCCGATTGTTGCGTTCATTAAAGCGAAAGAGAAACCGAGCGGCTCGGTGGGGCTTTAACCGCGGTCCTAGTGTGCTTTTGTACACGAACTGTGCTTTTGTACACACGGCCGTCGAAACTCTGCAGCACAGCGGGGAACTTCAGTTTCGAAGTGAACGGCTGACGTTGTTGTTAGAATGAACTTCACATCACGCCTGCAATCCCCGAAGACGTAGGTAGGAGAATGTAGAACACTCCCACGATTCACTAGTTACGTTAACGCCACGCTATAGGCAGTGAGCTTATTGCGATACACCAGTCAAATATCCAGACACCGAGGCATTATTAGAAAATGTCAATTAGAAAAAAATTGTAGCGCTCGACTCGGGAATTGAATATAGAACCTTCCGATCGGCGGTCGATCTTCCAACCATTAGTTAGTATCTGAGAGTTGAAGTAAACATTTCAATTTAATTACCCCCAGCGTACCCCGTAAAGTATATGGCGTTACGTCTTTATATGTAATAAAAATTGCTTTTAACATGTGTTTGTTTTAATTTTTTATAAATAAATAAAAATATTACAGGTACATTCTTCGGTCGTACTTAACGCCAATGTGTGTTAACGCGTTAATAAAATCATGCCAGTGGACGAAACGAGATTAGATAAACTACAGGTGCTTTCCGCAGTGTGTTTGTTTGCCTTCAGCTACTGGATTCACTAATTGGAGAACTCAATTAAGTACGAACAGCAAACATGCGTCGGATTGGAGTTCATCTCTTATTTACACCGCCGATGGATTTAATTAGGTCTATCTAACGTTTGGATTGAGCGTGCCGATATTCAAATTACACTGAGACCGTGTTAAAATTAATTTATATATGTAGGTACTCGTTAATGATATTGATATTTGAATGATATCTGTACGATTTATACGTTGTGATTACTACTGATCCAATTAATTTAACACGCATTAACTTAACCGGTGCATCGTTGGTGTGAACCCTCCCCTGTCTAACCTTTGGAGAAATATGATGTATGAGTATTAATTATTACACAGTCTATGATATAAAGTCTAAAGGATAACGACAACGAATAAGTATTTACTGTAGTTTTCACTTTGTATTTGAAGTCAACACTCTGGGCAAATGATGATGGAGTCAGTGTAAATCGTCTCCCTAGGTATAGCTAAATGCCCTGGCCGTCTACGGACGGCAGGGTACGCGGTGCAAAAAGCTGTTCCTTGCGATGCCCACCTCGCATGCCCACCGGGTTATGGGCGTGATGCATCACGGGAGCCCTGTGTGGACGCTATGGTGATGCGTGATGGTGTTACATTACGAGTATTTTGTTCCACTCGTGTTCTCGTGGGTGGTAAGTATAAATTTCACTAAAATAAAATCATGGAGAACGAGACACGAAAACGAGAGAATTAATATGAGTAATGTGTAGGTAATAACAGTGACTAACTAGTCAGTGTGCACTATCACGTGACAATCGGTCATAACTAATTTATAGTGTTGTTAACAAATAGTTCTGACTCTTCTAGTATTACCATAAAAGCACTGAAATAATGTTTCGTTTTCAAAAGATCTCTGTCGTCAACTCTCAAAAATTATATTTGTCAGCTTAACCAAAATAAATATAAATTAGTATCTTCAGCGTGTTAATATAAATCAATTAAAGCGTCGTGTTAATTATACCGAGTTCATATTATGCGCGAGAACGGCACACGACGCGCGACGCCTAAAACGTGACATTATTTAAGGCTTAACACACACTAGCTACTTTGTTATCGTGTTTGAGTGACCAAATCGCCGCGTTTCATTAATGTGTATTAAAAGCAAAAGTCCTCTTAATTTTGTGTGTATTCATATAAAGGTTAGTGTTTATAAATTTAAATTAATTTTAATATCCCAACGACATGCCCAGCGTGGGGATTCTTGGTAAGCCCCGTGAGCGGAGGACATGTCTGACAGTGGAATTAAACGGGCTGAAAATAATGATGAAGTATTGAATCGATTGGAAAACAAGGCATCTGAACTTCGGAATACTACAACAGAAAATAAGTATCCGACACTTTGCCATATTTGAAGCGGTACTTGCAACTAATACGTAATGAGACAAATCACTAGTAGTTCGTGTGTAAGGACCCTTATATATCATTTGCATTTGATTAATACTAATGGGTTGTTTCGACAAGCGGTCGCGTTTTATCTTGTAATTCGGTTTGAACATTTGCATAGTAAATTATACAGATAATAATAATGTTAGTAGATTTGGTACTCGGCCTCGATCGGTTTCGATAGGAATTAATCGATCTTTTGTTAGGTGCAAAGATCGTTCATAATATTCCTAAGATGTTTTTTTTTCTGTGCTTACCCATCATGCTTACCCATTGCAACTGTTCAATTTGCTTGGAGCGAGTTTTTAAGTTAGATTTACTTGTTATAAAAATTGATCATCTGCTAGGTGCGAAGATAATTTTCAATATTCCTTAATTTTTTCATGAAACAAGTGCAAGTATTAATACTAGCTCGTCGTAATATTCACCATGTTGATTGGGAAAATCTTTTGCTCGCTGAAAAGTTAATTATAATCGAATCATAGTTTTTTTTTTGTGTCTAGAACAATAAACGGTGTATTGTTAAATTATTTTTTATTACAGTTGTAATTTAAAAAGCATAAATTAATAAATAAAACAATAAGTTAGTGACTGAATTGATTTAATAAACTATAAAATAACCGAAATGTGATTCGATTTTCATATAAACGCACCTTTCGATAAGATTTAAATAAGGTTCATGTTCCGATTATGTTAGAACATAGCAGGGGCTGACTTTAATAATTTGCATAAGAAGACGTACGACTCTAGATAGCTGTGTGCGACAGCCCTTGAGAATCAATCATTTGCTGATAACTGATTGTGTTGGTACATCAATTCAATTAGAACACGCTCGTATCAATCCTTCGGTCAATGTTAGTATTCAAAACTCAGACTTGTAATGATAATGGCAAATGAACGGTTGCCTTGTATAAAGACGTAAAACGTAAAATCACAAATATAATATAAGGGTGCAGTACACTGCCTCGTTTCACCGGTTACGTTTAGGTGCCACTACGAAATATGCGGTGAGCGAATTGCCTTTTGAAGATAGGTGTCAAAAATCTTAATGTTGGAGTTAGAAATACTGATGCATTAAAAAACAAACCATGTAAATGTGAGGGGGGTCCTTGGATCCCGCGACACATTTAAATCAATAGAAATGACTAAAACACCTTGGCATTTATATCAAATTCAGCGTGTACATATGTATGTACGAGCGTGTGTGTATGTGTGTATGTGTGTATGTGTGAGTGAATATATGATATTTATATTAAAAACTTATCATCACGTCTGTCATCCCTGAAAAGATAGAGCAGTGATAAACACTCCCAAGGTTCATAAGTTATGTTGAACGTACACGGCCATAAATTCACAATTCACAATTCAATATACTACTGGGAATTTGGAAGTTGGAAAATACCGATAACACCTGACCCCGGAATCGAACCCGGGACCTTTCGATCACCAATCGCGCTTGCTACCACACGATCAACAAGGCGGTCAATACAGTATTTTACTGTTTTTTTTTTATCTTAAGTTAAATGTCAAATTCGATTTATAAAAATTCCTATTAATGTTTCCGTATTGAGCCCAAAAAAATTGATATAGCATTTTCGCGTCGAGGTTTCTCTTATGATATACTGCGAGTGCAGGCTACTTGCCGCGACGCGTATATAGGCCGCTCGCACACGCAATGCGTGCTAGAAATTGTGTCGGGCGCCAATTCTGCCATCTTGATCAGCGTTCATTACGGTCTTAATTGGGTAATTTTTTTTCTTCCGTTTGCCGTCGCACTTGTGTGTTTCTGGCGATCAACTGTGTAATATTCGAAACGGAATTATACTTATAATTTCTACGTTTATTATACCGTACATTTGTAGGACACTGCTATTGAAAACTCATTTGGATAATTATTGCAAAATTTGTTCATGTAGAATGTTTGTAGAACACATGACACCGAATGAAATAAGAATGAAATACGCGCATTCACTGAAAAATATAAAACTTGCAGTAAATTAGTAAAGATTAATTGTCAATGAAGCTTAACATAATGTCTGAAAGTCAATTCTGGAAAGCATTAAAGTTTTATAATGCAGTCGCTCAACTAATGTTAATCGTTCAATATATAAATTCGCTAATTCATTGAACAAATTCAATATATTACAGTTCATGAAAACAAATACAACAAAAGTCGGGGAATTATTTGTAAACAAACGTAAAAGCGAAACACTACGGAATTGTTCGTGTTAAACTGCGCATATACACATAACAAGATGTACATATGTAAGTGGCAGGCGATGTAGAGACGCGGCGTAATCTACAAATCGCGACAATCAAGATATTAATTATAAGGAAACATGACAGAGATTCTGTATCTACATTCTTTGCGGCTTGTTACTTTGCTCTTAATCAGATGTTGTTCTCTAAAGCAATGGAAAGTTCTAATATTTACTGAAGTAATGTCGTGCGTTGTTCAATTGATTTACACACGATTATATTATAAGTACAAGTGTATCATGATCACAAGGAATTTAAGTCATGAGGACGTCGAAGCAGTTGCCTTTAAAAATGTTGCTACATTTACTATACATTTATTACGTTAACTTTCTGCTAGTGAACTAACCTTACGTATCTATTGGTTAATAATTTAACGATTAGTAGTTTTTATTACTACCGATGTACCGGTGGACTGTTGTATCAGTGTACCCGTGTACTGTTGTATCGGTGTACCGGTGTACTGTTGTATCGGTGTACCGATGTACTGTACCGGTGTTTGGGACAGCACGGGAGAAAAAAATTGGAAGTCCATTAAGATATTTATTTATCATTTCATTAGTTAACACAAAGCTTTAAAAACAATCTCACATACATTTAATTTATTTCATGGTATATAGTATACACTCCAATTACATTTACACTCCACGGTATACGCTCCAGTTACATTCAGTGTTCTCCGTAGACTCTCAAAGAAATTTTTATATAATCAAATCATAGTGCTTTAAGTATTTACGGTGCTCCAATTTCCTTTGCAACACAACCACGTATATAACAACGCCCGTAAATCACGTCAGAGCTTCTGAAAGCGCTTAATGCACAACCGGAAGCGCTAATTAATTATGCGCAATCAATTTATGCAGCGCTGCAGCGCCTGGATGGGTAATGCATTATTAAACGGGGATTTCTACCGAGTTTGCGATATGCCACTGCCTAGAAACTTAAGACGTATTCTGTATATAATTTATATTACAATATATATACGAGATATTAATTAACAGCAAGAATTATCAGTACGATTTATAGGTATAATTATTTTTCCTATTTAGATTTTCTAATAGTAGCTCGGAGTTTGGATGTGTCCGGTATATGTCTATAGGTTCATCGTCTAAGCCATACTGGGCCATAAACGTCACTGGTGAAACCTGAACGTGTAGGTTTGGGGTTACAGACGTGATGTTACGTTTTTTTCTATTTATAGGTAAAAGTTATATCTTACATTTATAGTAATCACATAGTTTAATGTCTTGGAATATTATACGCAGTGTGGTAATGAATAATAATTGTTTTTATAACAAACTTGTGGAGTTTAAAATTTATATCTACACCATTTTATATAAAGTATTCTGACTACATTTTTCCTGAGTGACCTTGGCGTATTTCATTTCGACCTGAAACAAAATATTTTTCCATTCTACTGGTGTTTTTATGATAAGCAATAATACATTAAGCTCATGTTGAGAATGTCATGTTTAATGTATAAAATATGTGACGGCCGGATTTAGTGGCGAGTTAAAATATCGTTTTACAGGCTAATTAAATTGTAAATTTGCGATAACACTGTTTACTTCTTGTGTACTTTTCACATAGTTAAATGAACATAAACTGAAACAATCCGTGGTGCTGTAAAATTTTCTGAAAATGGATGATCTAATAACCGATATCTTCATTGACTGACACTCGGTCTTTCTTATTAATTGACATTATGGAAATGTCAATTTTTTATTAGGTGACATCTAGTTTTTAGCGAGAAATCTGTGTATAAATGTTATCACTAGACTATGTTAATTTTGAAAGTCGTACGATTTCTATTTAACTAAAGTTCCAAGTGTGTTTCCATCGTCATCGAATTCAATTGACGTACACAAAATGTCGGACTGACGCTTACCTTCGCATTTAATAATATTATAATAAAAATATCATTCATAAATTAACGGACATTCACGATCAATTATCGTAGAAATATAGATAATTAAGAATCTCGACAACCTCAGTATTGAAATGATTGATATATATTATTTTAAGGGTCCAAATTGCTTCGTTTACATAAAAATGAACTTCACAAATTTCCTTGAGGGAGCGTTACGCGATCAATTTACGTAGCGTTATAACTTCGGCTCGCAGGTCGCAGATGTGAAGTGACGTATAAGTTTGTTTATTTATTCCGTTCCGTGAACTTTATTTGCAGCTGTGACGCTGGTAATGTAATATGTATTAAAATCATCGTTATTTGAATATGGTTATTGATATTGGGAACATTCGAAAAACAAAGTAACAACCAGTACTAATCCTATATAAATCAGTACTAATAGTAGATGTTGGGGTAACCACTTATGACTTTTTAGCTATACGACAAACGAATAGAAGGAAGTAATTTCACTAAGAATTCCATTGGGTCACCCTTATATAAATATATGACTTGAGTTTTCGTTAAAGAAATTCCTGCAAAGGAATTTCCATTATCGTTTGATGCGAAATTCTTCGATACTTCTGCATATTAAAGAATTTGGTACAAGGACGTAAAATATTAACCCGTTACGCAAAACGAACCGGAGGCCGGCCTCGGGGCGCGTGCTGTCATTTTGTCCTTTCAAATAAATATTATTTCACCCTCCCTTCGTTTGTCACGTAATATTGTCAAGAAAGAAAATTCTCGTGGACGTGATATTTATATCAATAATATCGATTTCAGGGTCCTCTTTCGACCTTTAGACGGAATCGGTACCCATTCGTAGGCACAAGATCGTAAATACGACGTTGCTGATAGTTAGTGCCGCGTCAGGGCTCTGATTGGCAGATGTCAATTTTGAATTTAGAATTTGACTAGAGCTTGAATATTTTGAATAATGACGTTCCTGTTCACTGTGTCCAATAACTTAAGGTATTTTTGGATTAGATCGTAAGTATGATGTGTAATTTATCGTTCAAGATGCTATTAATGAAATGCTATTATTCAAAATGCTTTTACTCATGATGAACTAGCCAGCAACCAACACGAGCGACGAGGCTGTTGATGGTTGTAGTTACTTTGGTGAAAATGAATTACAAATTGTTTAAAAGATTTTTACTTCAGGGTTACCTTGATAATTTTTATTTTTATGTTTTGATAGCGTCTTGTAGAAAAAAATGTATTGATCGATATTTATCTACGTGTTAATTGTTCATCGTGATCAGGCAAGTTTTTGATAATGTACTTAACATCAAGGCTGTAATGCAAAAAAGAGGTAGGCAGAGGAGTGCAATATATTCCAACATTTTACCGGTTATGTTTTCATCCTACTGCCATACACCGGACAAATATCCAATTTTCGATCCACTTATAGAAATTTCAACAAGAAGCCTTAGAAATATCCAAAAGTCGGGACATCGAGCCAGGACATACATCAGTCACGCTTGCAACAAGTCTACCAACAAGACAGACAATGTACGAATAATTGAAACTCTTATACCGACCATCAAGTTGGTTCCAAATAACACGAGATTTAAGTTTATAAAATAAATTTCAATATGACATGAGTCTTGCTATTATATTTAAATAAATAGGGATGTTCATATAATATATTTATTACTGAAGTACCTATGTTACGTAAGAAAGTATTGTAAAAGTAATTAAACACATACATCACATCTTGCGCCGCGGCCAACCGCGCGGTGGTCTGCCGAACATCATGTGCACCCTCGCGACAGAACACCCGCGCACGGCACCGCGGCCAGTGGCGACCGTAACGCGGGCGTCGCACGCGTCGAGCGCGCGATCTGAACCCAGCGCAACCGAGCCGCGGTGAGCGACGATCTGACGGACTTTTCGTACACGATACGTGCAAATTTGCCAAGAGAACAGCGAGGTGACGGAGTGTTTAAAACGGTCGGTTAAATCAGTTAGTATGCGGGTAAAATACACTATAACTTACAAAATTGCGTACTGCGTGGGCATTGGCTATCTCTTATGTAATAATTTAGAAGCTCTCTCAACAGCGGAAAAACTAGTGAGAACAAATTTAATGTGTGTGTAACAGTATCTTGTGTTTTTCTAATCTCATTTTAAAATTGTAAATTAATATTTGAACATCTTCGTATCTTGTAAAGACCATCGATATGAATAAAATTTAGTTTTAAAAGTTATATATTAGGCCTTCTTAACACAACATATTTAATGATAATAACATATGTTTGTGAAATCTAAAAGGCGAACTAACTATATATGATAAAAACTTAGCAAACATTTCACTTAAAAATGTTTCCTATTCGTCCATACATCTATTTACAAGCTCTGACTCATATCGTTAACATTTCTTATAATCTATAATATTTTTTTTTATTATTTACTTCTATGAACTGGTAACTAATTTGCTGTATAATCACATAAAAACTCAAGAAGCCAACAAATGACCAGTGAACGTTGCGCCGGCTCGGCTAACTGTACTGGAACGAGAGTGAAACACGCCGCTCAGTCCACTTCTCAGTCGGATTTGTCGGATAACTCGGCGTCTGAACCGTCTCCATTGTCGGCGGAACGTACGCTGTCGACGCGCCAACGCTGGAATATTCCGTTGAGATTTTTCTTATTCATGTACGTATTGTATTTTCGTTTGCATCGTAACTTATTTTTCGAACTACGTACGTAAAATAATCTTGACGATGAAGGCGAATGTTTGAGGATGTTGATGTTTAGTTTGTGATAATGTATTTATTTAGATCTTATTATACATAGTACTGAGACAGAATTTGTTAGTTCATATCATAGAAGTTTTTTATACATTCTTATTGTACAAATAGTTAAAATATATTAATTGTTTAATATTAAAAGATAAAACACTTTATTGTGGGTATTGGATTCAATTTTTACAGCTCAATGTTATTATTTCTGTAGTATATTATCATCGTACATCTTTTGCTTTTGTCAAAGGAACGAATGAAATCTTCATTGTGTGTTTAATGAACAATCATGGCGGAAAAGATTGCAATTTCCGCGATATTGTTGTCCGCGTTCAGTATCTCCAGCGAGTGCTTCGTCGAGCCTGGATATCTCTATGGATATTGTTTTATTGTCGCAACTTATTGTAGTTTTCACCGTTGAATCGGCGCGACTTATTGTTTGTGTATTGTGTCTGTAACTTCTTTGTTCTGCCGAGCTTTTGCTACTTGTTATTATTTCAATTCAGGCACATAAATTTTGATAAACGACGGTCTTGTGTCCGTATCATGTGTTGTCGGTTTTATTGTTGTTTATAAAATCGTAACATGGATTTATGATTGGTCACAATATTCTATTAATAAATAAAAGAAGATTACAATCGATTTATCATCGTTCAAAATGTCTTTTTTATATCTTAATAGAGAAATGATATCCGTATAAATTGGATCTTTGTTCCCTAATTGTTGTTTCGAGTTGAACCAATAAATGCTTGTTTTATTGTCACTCACTTATAGTGATTTATTGAGGGCCCGAAGTAGGCGCAAGCAATCAGCCGTGTGATTTAACATCTCAGTTGTCCAGAAGCGCCTTCTTGAATAGGAATCGGTAAATTCACTTCCTTCAGATGCAATCAACTCATTGACAGATCGATGAATCTTTAGTTTATTTGTGCCAATGGAAAGTTTTTAACACGAAACATCTAAATCATGAAATTTTTATTAAATATCCGAATGGTTTAAACACCTTTACTCTCTGATTGTTTATGTTTGACATTTCAAAATTCCTGGGTTATTAACATATTTTGATTTCTATTACTTATATGGAAATAATATTTGCTAATTTAATTAATTCGTAAACTGAAACATTGTAAGAAATGCAGTGCCATTGCAAATACAATAAGACGTGATCGAATTTTAATATAAACTATGTATATGAATAAATATTAAGTTCTTCTTTTTCACGTTACCTTTTGTTTATTATATGAAACATCGCAGCCTCCATTAAATACATCTTCACATAATTTAAAGGTTTCGGAGTCGATTAAGGGAACGAATTGATGGGAAAACCGATCGAATCAATTCATCAATTTACACAGCCCGAGCGGGGATAGATGCCAAGGCAATAACTTCAATTATTGTTATTACTCATGGGGTAGCATGGGATACATATATGCATGCGGAAGTAATTCTGTGATCCATATGGGTGTGCTGTTTCTATATTTTAATCCATAAATTGAATAATTTAAGCTCTCAAGAGATGACTGAATAAATAACTTTTTGATGACCTATTTTGTATTTCAAATTAAAAGTAGCATTTTCTCTCTTAACAACTCTTGAGGTGTGTGAAAGTACGATCAGTAATAAAATTTTCTATTATTTCTTATTACGTAAATACCTCTTAATTTTTTATTTATTATTAACTACATATCCATATTATGATTAAAAAAAATTGTATGTTCGTTTGTCCTTTCTGTATATAACAGTAGAGCAACGGACTGACTTGATATTGCATAAAGAACAGCCAACCTAGGCCCTTTTCATCCCTTAAAAAGCCTAGTTTTAATAATGGTGCTTTATCAAATATTTCATATTCACTTAAAGGTCGCTAATATAATGTTATATCCAGTTGTAATCCCCGTAGAGAGGGGCAGGTCAATAGGATTAGTTTACTTCCCATCATTCAATATGTGGCGAGTTTTAACTAGAACAAGTTTTAACAAGCAGTTTTAACTAGAAATTCTAGTAAGTAATTTATAATGAAATATACTTAATTAGACGGTAATCATATTATAAGATTATAAGATAGTAAGGGGATTACAACACTATTTTAGGTCGACGTCCTAAATTCATTGAATATGCACTGGTACTAAGGTAGTAAAAGAAATTGAGGCAATTTATTTAGTAATATGAATTAACTGGGCTCAATTATGATCTTCCACCAAAGTACTATTCAGATTCATCTAATTTAAAGTAGTGTAGTCCGTGAAGATTTATATATAATCGTTCTTTAATATATTTGAAGTTGTACGTGTGCTTTGTTATTGTTTGGACTCAAATTGACTGAGTGATGATAGGGGCTTAATGTTAATTTCATATTAAAGTCTATTAATTACCATCATCATCTTCTGGATCCAGTCAAGTGCTGGACGTAAGCATTTCCTGAGAGACTTTTCCCTACGTCGAGAACGCGGATGATGGATTATTATATTTAGTTCAATTTTGTTATCTCTACAATTACACATTGAATATATTTGAATATCTCTACAATTACACATTGAATATATAATTCCCACAATAAGAACGCGCGAGCAGTCAATGGACACATATGCACGCGGAGTACCGTGAAATTAAACGATGCAATTCACGGAGATCGCGCTGAAGCAAACTGGACTGAACCTAATCTACTTGGTGCGTTTGTGCGCTAAAATGTAGTAAGTGGTCAATGTTGAGAAGCATCATCACGCTTAGCTGATTCACCATATGTAGCTGTTTCGATCGCGGTCGTGTGAACGGAATTTCGGAAATGCAATTATTGTATATTATTGTAGTAGGTATTACCAGTACAGCTCATATAAAATATTCCTATCATAGGCACTATTTTTATCATTGATGGTTAAATATAATCTTACATACGTAATATACTTGTTTGTTTTATTACGTTTTTTGAAATAACTATATTGATAGACTTAGATTAATAGTCAGAAATTATTACAAAAACTATCAACTACAATAATTGAGTACTAATTTTTAATGGATCAAGATTGTGGAGCGTATATAATATAGCGCAAATTATATGTGTGTTTGTTTACTGAGCTAGCTAGGAATGATTTTATTACATTTTGCAATGAGTCGTACGCGCTTAGCGTTTCGAAGTAAGCGGTCTCCGTGCTCAAAGTGCACACAAAAAGCCTCAATATTTTCAAACGAAACTCACTGGCGCAAACGTCTGTTATCTAGGTTATCTAGATGATATACCCGTTCACAGATTCGAGGAAAAATACTTTCTATTGCAACTAAATCAAACTCGAGTGAATTGAAATGGAAAGTAAGTCGTGATTGCAGTACACAAAGGACGCAGGACATTGTTGTGTTTTCGGCGTCAACTCCGTTCTCGAGTCAATAAATCGGTGTCATGGAAGCATTTTAAATTTTGCACGCCGTGACTATTATCGTGACATAAAGTTTGTAGATTTAATAAAATTAATGCATGCCGGATCCAAAAAGTTTTTCAACTTGAGGTAGGTACTGAGTAAGTTATTTGAACTATTACATCTATTGTTGAAAAATATACTTGCGTCGAAGTGTATTGTTCTAAAGGTAACTCTGTTATTAATGTGCTTATATTATTAGTACTGTCTACGATTTCACTGAAGACATTGACACTAAGGCATTTAGAATTTCTCGTTGCAATAACTAAGAACACGGGTCCATTATCTAAATTAATATTGATTTGGCACTTAAACTTGAGGCAAGTTTATCTTACGAATAATTTCAGCTCGCACTCAGCAATTTATAATCTGAGTGGACTTGCAAATCTAGAGTTACTATTACAGCTTGACTTTGTTCGAAAATTCCGTCAGATTTCTACTGTTCAAAATTGTTTTCATTCAAAATAGATACTGCAATCCTATTACGTTCATTTGAACCTCGCGCTTTTTGAAATGGATTTCACAATTTTCGAAATCAGTTAATACAAAAAATTGTTCAATTGCTTTAAAACGTAACTTCACGCCTGTTATCCCCGAAGGGGTAGGCAGAGGAATGCAGAACATTCCCACGATTCACCGGTTAC
>DWEI01001782.1:0-15804 GCA_018245875.1 Mysoria ambigua
CGACCCGGGAATCGAACCCGGGACCTCTCGATCGGCAGTCGCAACTGCAACCAACACGACCAACGAGGCAGTCAAATAAATAAATTAATAAAAATCATTTTAACTTGTCACTTACTTAAATCAATTTTTTACTATGTAACTTTCGTAGATTTTTCAAATGGCTACAATGAACTATTTCGTGTACTTCATTATGTTAGCTGACCGAGAGATAGGAAATTAAAATACACGAAAACCCGAAAAATAGTTTTTGTTATGGACGATTAAAAACTATCATCAAAGCAAAATAACGTTAGACCTTTGCAATTTTACACATAAAAGTTATTAGCTAAAAAGTATTGATATCATATAATAAAGCATTCCTTGTCACAAGACCCGCCAAATGACACCAACCTTTCATTACAGCGAAACGTTAAATAAAAAGAAATATCTACAAATCGCAAACGATTTTCGAGATTCTATTGTGTTCTTAAATTTGTACCTACCTTGAATAAATGATGACCTTAATATGTGGATGTATTGTGCGTGAACAATAGCTCTTCACAATGTATGGGCGTTTGCAAGCAATTTAACTGAAATTCAGGTGTTCAGAATATAACACACAATAGACAATGGAAATGAAAACATTTTTGAATAGACTTTTTTAGCTTTATAGAAACATTGATTACATTCAATTGTGTGATTATAAAGATGTATTGATGATCAAACATACCATTTGTTAACCCATTGTATTCGGCCATTATATTTTAATATTAGTGGTAACACTATTTAATTGCTAACATTCCCACGATTCACCGGTTACTTTTACGTCCCACTATGGAATACGTGGTGAGCCCATTGCCATGCATCGGGCACACATCCAGACTCCGAACTACTACTAGAAAATCTAAATTAGAAAATGTTGTAGTGTTCGACTTGGGAATCGAACCCGCGACCTCCCGATCGGCAGTCGCACCTGCAACCAACGCGACTACCGAGGCAGACTAAATTTATAATATTAACAATAACGGCTTTTATTTAATTATATGAAACAGAATACGAGACGTAGGTACCTAAATTCCAAGGCACGAAAACGTTCATGAAGTGTATTATTCCCTTGGGACCCTTTGAAAGTTTAACATTTCGGTTGGCCGGTTGTTAAAGTACACGTGTTCCGCTATATTTTTTTATAGTCCTTAGTAGATAAAGCGCAGAGGCAGTTTCATGAACGCTATTGTAAAGGTCAGTGTTTCATTTATAGAACTATCATTTTGTTAAAATCAAATGTCACTGTCCAATAGTGGCTCGGAGTCCACCTACTCCATAATGGTTGAGAACTACACGTATGCCTACCTCTTTGCGGATTATAGTCGTGAAGTTACGGTTTATTGTAGTTGCAATATTAATATCACAATAAGAAATCACCAGCGATTCAATAATTTTGAAGTAGATCATGCTAGTAACATGAACTAAGATTAGTACATTTTAGTCGTCATCGTCAGCCTGTTCATCATACAAATATTCAAACAGCTTTTACGAACTGTATACAAGTCTCGAAAACTGATAAAAGTGAAAAATAGTTATAGAAACATTAATCGGAAGCATGCAATCGTACGATGTGTGAACCTCACGGAGACTTCAACCAGAACGCAACGTTGCAAATACATATTTCCACTTCGTTAAACTTGAATAACCCAAAAAACGTTAACGTAACCTGAAGCTATACAATCATATAAACTTTTTTAAACCATTTATATTTTCTTCACTTATATTTTATATTTACATTATCTTCACTTTTTGTTACCTTTCTGTAGGTAAACAATAAAGAATAAATTAATTAATTAAAATTCGTTAAAATGTAACAACTTTTCTTTTATTTCCGTCTCGCTGTGAAAATTTATTTAGACACCTGTTTTGGTGTGGTTTCAACTTTATTTGCGGCTCATTCATATATCATTGTTAGACATTCTTACAAGGTGAGGTTTTAGTTAGTATAGGTATTGTTAGGCTTCAGATAAACGCGACCTGACCCAGCTGTCGGCGTGGATGATAACAGTACCAGAGCATCCACAAATGGATCGTGCGATGATTGATACCGGGCTTCGTGTTACTGAGGAATATTGTATTGAGAACAGAATTAAATTTGAAATTCATTTGTTCGTCCTTTATTTACCGAGGATTAATTGATATATATTGTAAGAGATATTATAATACATATAATGTCTCTTAATAATGACGAGACAACAAAGAAAGTTCTACAGTATCGCAGACGATGGAAATCTTTCGTCATTGCCTTAACTCTATGCATGTTTATAATATCATAATATATATTACGATAACCTCAACATAGAGGTAACGAACAAAGTTCTGTTTCTTTTTAAATTGGTAATTTGCAAAATAATTTTGAAAGCGGAGCCTCATGACTTTTGAATATAGTGAATATAGGTTACTTTGTTATAAAAACTGTTAATACGTAATGTTGGTTTCAATTTATACTCATGTAATAGATAACTTTTTTGTTTAATGTGAATACCTTGAGAACATTGATGATATAACCACTGGCTTTGTTGTATCTATCATAAATATATTCTGTACACCAGCGCGGGTTGACCGTTATACTCGTAGATTGCAATTGGACGATCTGGCATTAAGTCTACCCTTTGTAGCCCGGTTTTAGTTTAATTATAAAGCATATGTAAAATAAAAACGTAACATCACACTCTTAATCCTCGAAGAGGTAGACAGAGGAGTGTAGTACACTTCCACGTGTCAGCTGTTACGTTTGCGTGCCACTATGTATTGTCCATCAATCCAGGCTCCGATTCACTACTGGAAAATTGAAGATAGAAAATCCAATAAGCATTTAAAACCGATTGCAATACTACCAACGAGGTAGTCTAAACAAAGTAAATAACTGCGTAGAAGAAAAAGCCCAATACCTCTGTAAAGATTGAGATACTTGGCGTTCAGTGCTCTGTGCCTATCCCGTGACGAGTGTTAACTAAAAAATACATTAATATATGTACATAAGTGAATAATAATATGCAAGTAACCTATATGCATAAATATCAGAGTCAAACAATTTTATTGAAAATTAAATTCGTTAAAAAAAGGTATTTGTATATTGTTTCAATTTTTAAAAGAATAAATTTTTATTTATTTATTTATTTTTGTACACTGTTTACATAAAAACTAATTAGCAAGTAGAAAGTTGTACAAATTTTACTTGTACATAGGTATATATGTATGACAAGAAAACTTTTCAATATCCAGAAATGTGTAACGGCAAATAAACTTGTCAGCTGAAATGCAATGAAAAACCATAAAAAGTCCTATAAAAGGAGAAAGTTATTTTCGCGTAGCTGAAAACCGAGAGACGCTGAGCTGTTAAAAGTTATACTAACATCGTTATAAATAAGAATATTGCGTCGAAGTATCTCCTAACACCTACGCTTGCAAGCGATTGGGCGGAAAACTAGGCTAAAACTAGCTTGTGTCAAATGTTGTTGACGAAGTTTCAGTTTTAATATATGTAAATTTGTACATTATATATCCTTGTAAATTGCCGTTATCTTCTCTCTCCGTACGTAGTACGTAGTACGTACTCTCTCTTCCGTACGTAGAATACACTACATATTCTGATTCTCGTAAGACAGTTTGTATTTAAATCATTGATAATCTGAATCCGCACTAAAAAATATTTCACTGAATATTATTACATTCAAAGAATGAACAAAGAAACTATTAATATCGTGAATTCAGTCATGTCTTGTAATATTTCATCGGGAATAAGAACAGCCGTTTGCGATCCAAAGAAATACGTTTTCAGCGTAGAACATATCAATTGGAACGTAACAGCTTGTGGAAATATTTCATCGTTTGCAACTCCGCTAGCCAGTGTTGATGTTTTCCATTCAGGCACGCTATTATGGAGAAAGATTATGCAATAAAAGTTAAGCACGCCATTTTTAGCCACAAACGGTAATTCATTGCGAAAATTATGTATGAGAGTGGCCGCTGTCTCATTTATTATTTGGTGAGCACAGTTCATTTCACAGAGAAACCGCTGGGTGAAGCTGGCTAGCTATTTGCAAATGTTTTCCCTGTGAAGCATAGCTGAACATGTATATGAAACTACTTAAACTTAATTATGTTTCTGTTTCGGTTCAGCAAAAATATTTTGACACTACCAAATGCGTTAGCACCCATTTTCAATGCCTGATTGAAATTAAAAAGTTAATAATCGTGCCAAAATTACAAACTAATACGCGATATGTTGAAACCGACATAACGGCTGATAAGTAATCTTGAATCTAAAACTCTAGGGAAATAAATATTAAGCTAGACCGCGGGTATGGTTGTAGTGATACCTATTTATACATTCGGTAAAAACACATGTCACTAGATCATTATAAAAAAATTCGTTAAACAAAGCAAGACTTTGACATAGCCGAAGATTGATAGTGGCCACTTTGTATTTCACATTAACGCTGTTTTTATTAATACTATGCTATGGGTATATCAAATTTTACGTACACAGCACAATATAATTCCTTTGTTTGGACCACATGTTTAATTTGCTCAGCTCCTACGGTTACGTAGTTGTAGCTATTTTTCGTTAAGGGAATGTTAACTCGGCCGTGGCCATATAAATAACCCCCTAGTGTTTTGAACGGAATACGGGTTTCGAATATTACATTAAAAACCTCATTGAAACGTCTCAGGTTTTAATAATCGCTGTAAAAATACATTTATTAGAGCTTACAGAGCTGCCGCGGTTCTTCGTCAGAAATCACTCCTCATACATGCACGCCGGTTTCGGACGCTTCTGACTCCCCCATCGGCCAGTGTCGTGCATATTTAATAGGTGAATCTTCACCTCACTTGGTTTATACGTCCATTCTCATAAAATGTGGCATATAATAACTATAATGTAATGTAGACAATTTCATCAGTAATCTAAAAATTAAATTAATCTAAACATATAAACGATATCTTATGCAAGAACTCTAATGATGATTAGAGCTTTACTCAAACGAATACGTATTTTAAATTCAACTTTTTAATGGCAAAGCGCGAGATTGCATGTACCGTAAAATTAGCTCCGAAGTTACCTCACAGTAAACAACCCGTTTAAACTGCATGTAAATAACCTAACGCGTTTAACCGAGTTCGCGGCCCTGTCGGCGACCTAAATTAATGACTAAAAAAATGTATTTTGCGCCATCATTCGCTTTAGCAATATTTACTTAGTAATGTTTACTTTATATATGTAAAAACGAGCTCAGAAAATATTGCAATGTGAGCTTTGAAATAAAATTCTGGGACAAACTGGTGCTTAGAGCGCCTAACTTAGTTCAAATTATTAATAAATGTCAAAGTACTCAGCAACGCGCTGGCAAAATTTATTAAAACCGTCGTAATACCCGGTAAGTGTGTTTCAATAAAAAAACTGAAGCTCGTATTTGTTTGTAATTCACCTAAACATAGCCCAGAATGACGTACATAGAAATGGCCGCTGCAATATTACAATTTAATCTCAGCTGTCTCCGAGACTAATTCGATGTCATGTGGGACGTGTAAAATATATTATGGGTCACCTTATGTAACAGAGTTGCATTGTACCTATACACATATTGCTAACACATTAAACGTAACTTCACGCCTGTTATCTCCGAATAGGTAGGCAGAAGAATGCAGAACACTCCCATGTTTCACGATTGCCGGGCACAGGCACATGTGCAGACTGCAAACTTTACTAGAACATCTAAATTAGAAAACTTTAGTAGTGTCCGACCCGAGAACCGAACCCGGGACTTCCCGACCGACAGTC
Source organism: Mysoria ambigua (assembly GCA_018245875.1). Taxonomy (NCBI): domain Eukaryota; kingdom Metazoa; phylum Arthropoda; class Insecta; order Lepidoptera; family Hesperiidae; genus Mysoria; species Mysoria ambigua. The sequence goes on from DWEI01001782.1 coordinate 5,810, forward strand.
GCACTTGCAACCAATATACCAACGAAGCAATCAATATTACTTTTCAGTATGATAAGTTTGAAGTTATTTTCAGGGATATAAGTAGTGAAATCAGATTAAATAAATTCTAATGTAGAGACTGCGGCTCGGAAAACGTAGTGTAGGACATCCGCCAGCTACAGACATGAATTGGATGCAGCATAGCGAAGACAACGCGTGTGGGGACGTGTTTTAGGAGCATATATATTTATATAAGCATATATTTATAAATTGAGCATATATTTATAAAAGTATATAGCTTTACAAGTATAGAGCCGTATAGGTAATAGAAAATTATATATAGTTTACATGTATACTATTTACTACAGAGCTATAAAAATGTTACAGAATGCTAAATATTAAATCCTTTTTCATGCACTCACATAATATACTAGAAACTCTATATGTGTAAAACATTATAGTACTAAAATTTGGTTGAAGTACATTCTCTAGACTACATACCACATCACACTCATAACATTATATAGTGTTTCGTGTGTACAGCACATTCTCACATATTCATAAAAATGTTTCCATAGCATCATAAATATGTAAACAGAGAAATTTCCCGTTTAAGTCTAGCTCTCTTCATTCATGAGAGATACAATTTCTTGATATTAAATTTGTAGCGAGCGTAGAGTGTTTGCTCGGTATCCTGGAAATCCATCGCGTATTTTACGCTCCCGACACGAACACAGCTGTTCTGTTACTTGTAAACATGTTTTAAAAATGTTATTTTATGAGCTACTTACAGTTTTAAATTATACCAATTTTAAATTATCCTAATTTGTCAGTGCTTTCAATGTTATTATCATCTTTATCATCTTATTATCATCCGTATAATTAAATTAGAAAAGGTATTTTTATATTGTATTTGTATTGTTATTATTGTTTCATTGATAGCCGCAGCAGTGATAGCATACTGTTTTGAAATTCGACGTCTCACTCCGGGAGACCGGGTTCAAATCCCAGGCGCTGACCTCTTGAATATGTGCGTTTTAAGTTTAAATATCACTTGATATTACGGTGAAGGAAAACATCGCGAGGAAACCTGCACACCTTGAGTCCAGAAAAAAAAAATTCTCTAAGGTGTGTGAAGTCTGCCAACCCGCTCTTGGCCAGCGTGGCGGACTACGGCCTTAACCCTCTCATTCTGAGAGGAGACCCATGTTCCAGCAGTGGAACAATAAAAGGGTTGATATCACACTGTTTCATTGCTTTCTTAGAAACAGTTTTGTTTCAAAACTTACGTATTCGTTAATAGTCAGTGACAGAAGCTGAAAGAGGAAAACCGAAGGCTGAGCTCAATTTTAACACTCCTTTTATAAAAAATGAATCGATATCGGATAATGTTGATGTTATCAACGAACATATCGATAAACATATATACTTATCTATATATAGAAACAATTTCTTTATACCTGTAGCAGCATATGTTATGATAAGTATACCCAAACCTCCTATAATCATCTATTTCATCTTTACAACTCGAAGCATTAGCAATAATCGTAAAATGAATCGCATGGGAAACTACCCAGCTGTTGTAGCCTGAGCGCTCTTTAACCGCTGTATGGGTAACCGTTGTTTTAAGGACTCATAAATACCTACAGTCCCTTAGAAATACGTACATAAATGTTAATACAAATATAATATTATTTTCGGTCGCCCCCCGACGTTTGAGATTCCTGCTATTTATACAACCGCAGAGTTACAGTTTGCTAATTTCGAACGCCTTAAAGAATATTATAGACTTTCCTCGCAATATTCTATCTTATAACGAATAATATTTAATATTAAGAACATGATGTACTTTATTTCTATTAAGTACTCCAACCATTCTACGGACCTAAGCCATAATAAAGTTGTTACTCTTAACTGTATAAAATTACAATTCAAGTAAAGCACTATTTCAAGTCCGAATGTTTTTATTCTAAAATCCTATCATCTTCTTCAATATATCACTGGATGTTGACTTCTGATGACGAATTATGCCCATAATCACCTCGCGGGGCTTGCGGGTTCGGAATCCCTAGCGCGGCTTCTCACATAGACTACGCTGCTGCTCATAAACGGTCAAAGCATTAACCGTGCCGAGGCAGATCGGAGTTGAGGATGACCCTTTGTTTGGGTCGCCCCTTAAAACATCACGTATCCACCCCAACATTGACAATCCTGTGGATTTTCATACTTAAATGTGTTAGGGTCACGGAGCATTAAAATAAGGTTTCAATTCATGCATGTTTAATTTTGACAGATTCTCTGTTGATAAGTAATGAAGAAAATCCGGGTTATCTATCTATAACTGAATGTCAAAATCACACGTTTTTTTATAATTTCACTGAAAATATGACTTTTGTCATAATGACATTCTTAATTAAAATAGGTAATGACTTCTCTGTTTTGATATTCTTAGTTTTGTAGTTAACATTTTACTTCCATATGTGCTCAAATAATAGGTGTAATACTCAAATTAGCATCTAACACTTAATTGAATTTAGAAACACTGTTTTAGTCTGAGCTGATAAACAACAAGATATTTGGCGACAGAACTAGGCGTTATTGATTATAAGGATAGTAGGAAACCGAGCTCAGAGTTGTGCTTTGTGAAGAACCAATTACTTGTGTAAACTAATTTAGTGTGGCAAATACAAGCAACTCACTTAATTGTATTTGTTCTCTGCACCCTACAGGCATCTGTGGCCAATGTCAAGTAGAAAACAACAATGCAATTCTAGCTTTACTGGTAAATCAGGTCGAATTTCTGAGTTGACGAGTAGTTGAAGTTTACGATTCCCCAAAGCGACAGTGCTATGAGCAATCAGTACTATTGTGCTGGAATTCGAGTGATCAGTTCTGTTCCTTTTGATTCCATTACAACAATTTTTATTTTGCGTACAATTTCTTTTTTCTGCGTATTTTTATGCCATAATTTATTGTCAACACCGTTATAATCCACGAAATTATAAATAATGGACAATTTTTTCGAGGAGGGTTGGTTACCTAAGTAGGTATGTCGTAATAAATATTTATTTGTTGAAAGTTATTCTTATTAATATTTGGTTTGAGGTATCCGATCCGAGCTTTAGTCCATCAGACTTATCTGCCTCAAGGTTAAAAGCCAATAACAACGATATAAAAATCCAACACTGTAGCAAAAATAAATATTGTCACATCGAAGTTACGCAGTCGATCGTTTTTGGCAAGAATCTTTGTGAGACGGCTCAATGTTTCCTTTGATATCTTTTTGTCGGGGTTTGTTTTCTTATACACATTTAATTACTTGTAATTCTTGAGAACGACGATTCGACTTTTTGCTACTTGTCCTTTGATGTCGCTATACATTTTAATTTATTACATTCCCAATGATATTGGGAATGTAATAAATTAAAATGTATAGCGTTGTTGTGTTGTTTGGTGTGTTCAATATTTGTTTCTGTAGCTAGAAGATTAAAAATTGTGTTTATATCATGTTAAGTTGTGAATATGCCACAGCCGTGAATTAATAATCATGACTGTCCTTAGAATAACTAAATTCATAGTTATATTTTTGAAATTATTGAAGCGTTCTATTAATTTCCTCGACACACAGCAACAACTCTAAAGGAATTTGCTCTTCGTGCAATTGTCACCACTCTAGTTTAGTAGTGAGCAAATCGCATCAATAAATTTTAATGATTTATTTATAGTCATATTTAAATCTATAATTTCATATCATAAATGAAAATGTTCTAAATTATGTAGTGGGTTCGAGTTTTCCTCTACTGGTGAGACAAGGCGACATCTGCGGAACAATAATACGTTTTTTTATACTAATTAGACTAGCATTTGGCCACAGTCTTGCCCGATGGAAGGCAATTACGTGGCGTATAATGCGGCATGCTTTGCTAGTGAATGCCTATCAACGCTAAAATTGAAGAGGCCCAGGTTGTACCTATTATTTACATTAAAATATTTTACTAAGTTTATATCAATGACTTGATTTTTGACTACATTACATGCATTAAAGTTTAATTGACAGGGTTATATGATTGCTGAAAGTTCATTGTATTCCTTCAAAAATACATTTTAATCAATCTGCTATAAACAATTAATTAAATTGTTAATAAAATTTGAAATCTCAATTCAATAAGTTTCATATGCCAGTCGTAATCGGGTCAAATTACCACGAAAACAAAGCCAATACGCTTGAAGACAATTCCTATTTGTCTTCACAGTCACCGAGCTAAATGATAGTTAACGTTCTAAAGGAAAGTACTGGGCGTGGGTCGCAAAAATATAAATTCAAACAAATCTCTCGAATCGAAAGTTAAATGTAGCAGTAATGATTTGTCAGTTTCAGTTTAATCAGTACACATATTGAATGCGGTAAATGTATTTTTATTACATTTTAGAAACATCTGCAAACATGTTCATATTAAATGAAATTCAACGTTATTTTAATGGTATCGTCGCCTAAAATAAAGCGAAGTCTATACTCATGTACGAATAAATTAATAAAATTAAATACTGAATGAAATACCTTAATATTCGCTAAATGTAAAGAATACTAAAGTTTCATACGATTTACATGTTTCAGAAGAACGTATTTTCAATAAATCTGAAAGTAATATAAAAATATATTATAGTCGTTTTTATAGCTACAGAGCACGTTTTAAGAATCATTTGATCCAGCAGTCAAAGGTCGGGTAAAAGGGTTGTCCGAATTGGGTTAACAAGATCGCGTGCGAGATGTGCGGTATTTTTCTCTGGGGACTCCAATTATAAAAATTGTATTCGAAATTATATGCAAAAAACATCACGCCTGTTTTCCCTGAAATTATATGTATCCAATAATAATATTTACGACAACAATAATTTTAATAATTCGACAATAATATTAATAGCAATTATTAATTCGACAATACTATTAATAAAAATTAATAATTCAACAATATCATTATGATAAATAATATTAATAATTCCAATAATTTATTTCCTGTATTTCCAGAAAGGCATAAACACAGGAGAGTAGGTATTACTCCCGCGGACGGACGTGTTATCGTTGTATAGACATCGGCATTGTAATCCCTTTTGCTGTGGGTGTGTGAGTTATTACACAATAAATTATCTCTGTTCTATCCAAGGGCTGGCATTGACGGATAGTGAATAGATAATCATCGAGAAAAATTATATCAGGGGATGTGTTATACATATTTTGTTACCAGGCGTCTGGCGAAAATGTTAAATGTTGATACGTAGTCTGTCTTTATTGTTCCCGTCTGTTGACGCCGGATTCGGCCTCAGGCAATTTCGATAAAATGACTGCATTGTTAGTCGTGTTAGTTGCAATTGCGACTGCCGATCGGGAGGTCCTGGGATTGATTCCCTGGTCGAACACTACAAAATTTTCTAATTTAAATTTTCTAGGAGTGGGTCGAAGTTATCTGGTGGTGGAGTGGTTAGCTGCATGTATAGTATATAGGAATAGAATCGTCAAGCTTCAATTTATATGCAGTTCGGAGTCGAAATAGGAAACTGCGATGTGATTCCAAATAGACAATCAAAGTCAGGATACTGACGAACACTGAATACAGCTCAGGAAAGAGCGAGAAATTCCGGTGAAAGCTAAATATGATGGGTCTCATTTGTTATTTTTATATATTAAGGGTAGGACAGAGGAATGCCGAACACTCCCATTTCAACGTTTCACCGGTTACGTTTACATCCCACTATATAATAGGCGGTGAGCGTATTGCTATGCATCAGGCACATATCTATACTCCGAAACACTACTAGAAAATCTAAATTAGAAAATTTTGTAGTGTTTTTATTTATTAAAACTAATAAAGCAATAATAACGCAATGAATAATTTGTTTTATTTGTATACTTGTGAACTTTGAAAATTACACAAAATGGATCAAAATAAGGCCTCAAATCTGCTGTTCTATTACTAGTTATTTGAGAAGAAATAATTGATTAATTAGTTAATTAAACTGACACTGATGGTCTTATTCCTAGAGGAATTGCTGTGACCAACCCTAACTGCTGCAGATTTCTTTAGCCTTTAGCTCTTTTAATATAAAAGAATCTACAATTTTAGGTAAAATTCAAATTCTAAACAATTGCCTAATGCAACTACTGTACATTTCATGAATAAAAGTGCATCACTTCAGCAATGCCATGTTATCACAAAGATTAAAGTAATAAAATAGATGTATAAGTAATAGCGTAGTAAGTCAAACTTGTTTAAGAAGTCATGATATAGGAAATGAAATTCGTTTTTTTAAATGTTGGTACATGTAAAAAATATAGGCATGAATGTTGACGATTTACATCCACACGAAAGACGAAAAAAATTTCCAATTGAAAAACTCGAAATTTCAAAGTTCGCTGTAAAACCTATGGCCCCCGAGGCTCTATTTGATTTCCTATGGGCATAAATATTTTACTACGATATTAAAGCGTAACAGTTTTCCAGGAGGGAATGCAAAAAACCAAATAAATTATAAATTTTATCAACTTAGTATCGTATTGAAATGATTAATTAAACCAAACACTTCATTTGTTATGCAAAATTATATTTGTACAAATTGTGCACAGATTTGTGTGTGAATTCTTAGTTGATTTATTTTGGGAGCGCTACATAAACAAAAAATTACGAATAGACATGATATTTTAGGTACATGTCGCTATTATTGTGATGAGAATTATGGATTCTGTTAATTAAATTAAATTTGTCACCAATATACGCTAGGCCTCGCATTGTCTCCAATTTACCTCATACCTCTTTGGGGAGATACAGGCGTGATAATACGTTAATATTTTAGTCGTTTATTTGACATAATATACAAAAATTGTAATAGAATTGTAGTTTCTAATAATATTAAAAGAAATAAATTGTACACGAGATGGTCAACTAGGTGCCAATTTGTAAAATTACTTAGAACGTAGAAAACAAGAGAGAAACGGCTAATTGTATTTTGGAAAGAAGGTCAACAGTTTTTTTATATTAATTGGTTATTCGTAAATTTTTTGTGTACAGATTAAATATCCATTTATTCTTATCTCTCATTGTACGAGTAAGCGCTGATTTTAGCATTGTGCCGACTTTTATTTTTTATTTACATATGTAACAAGCGAAAAATTAAATATGGTAAAAGAATTACTTTATAATTAAACCATTATTGTTATTTGCTTATTAACTTCTGTGTTTAATTATTATTGTATTTAATATTATTAATTATCTTGTTCTCAATTATTACCACGGTAGTACTAAGGCGGATTCATCCATTCAATGACCATTCTGCAATGTGCATAACATGCCTATATTGATTTTTTTTGTTTTCCGAATATTTTACATTTGTTCTAATTATGTGAGTTATGTCTACTGCCCATCATTTTAATTCCTGCCCTGTCATGTCCTGCCGTATCCTATCCTGTCCTAGACTATTCTATCCTGTCTAGCCCTATCCTGTCTTGTGCACTGCGGTTCAGCTCCCTTCAGCTCCGTTCAGTTCTATTTTATATGACGTAGATGAAAATTAATTCGGATGCAACTTCTATCTTCGGCAGGTGATGTGATGGGAGAAAGATGACACGTGCACTGGGTTCAGTTCTTACTGTGTACTTGATTATTTTATACACCCCAATGCTCTGAAGGAGACACGAATACGCGACTATCATAAAAGTTAATTCGTGTGTATACTCCAAGGGATATGAAGGTATATTATTGTATGATCCCTAATATAACTATTACAGAAATATTGTGCATATTCCAAAAATATATAACAACCCTGTGTTAAAATTGTATAGGTTGGTTGGCGAAACATGGCAGTATTCTACATTCCTCTGCCTACCTTTTCGGGGATTACAGGCGTGTTATTACCTGGGTCTAGTATAATAATAAGAAAATTCATAAAAGTTTAGTAAAAACAATTTTTTTACGAAAGAAAAAATTGAGCCAATAAAAATATTAACCCTTACATTTTTAGCAAAGTTTTATAAGTTTTAAAATCTGATTTTGAGCTCAATAAACAAAGTGCGAAGTGGCCATTAAAACGAGTGGGAAAAATATAAAATGGAAAATCGGTCAGCAGTAAATATTTATAAAACTTAATAAACTGTGTCGCTCACCAAGATCTACAGCTGCGAGTTATTTATATTAGAAAATCAATCAAATAAGTTACAATTCGCGGCAATAATTAAAGCCTCTAATGATCCGGTTTAATTCTGCCCACACTGTTTTAGAAACAAAAAAAACAGTCTCTTTTTCAGTACAAAAGAGCAATGTAGCAATTATGGTAGACTCCAAGTAGACTTCTAAGCGATAGTAACGCCTGAATATGGAGTTGCAATGTAACTCAGACCACATTGGTGGGTACTTTTATCCGCTGCCCCAAAATTTTATTATCGCCGTAATTCATACAACTCGTTAAACAAGTAATGAAGGAATTAAAACAAGGACATTTTTATAATGGCTATTCCAGCATTTAATCTGAACTTAAAAGAGTTATTATTTTGGTTAGTATTATTTATCAGAGGGGCTTCAGTATATCCCTTAATTATAAAGTGATGCCATTATTTTGTTTCGCGTATCTGTTATAGTAGAAAGTAAGGATTTTATTTTGTTCTGGATTTTAATAATAAATGAAATAAATCAGATTTGTATTCTTGCACTTATTAAAAATATTTCAATTCCTTTGCACACAGACCTCGTTCATTTAGGCTCATGAATTTAAAAATACGAAATTTCTAACTTTGAAAAGCACTCGATTTTCCGTTCTTTGCATTATGAATTCATTTTAGTTCGTGAATCAAGGAATTTGTTGGCGTTTTGTTATTTTTTCTAGAAATCTTAAAGAAAAAGGGAACCAATTTACCGCTGGAACTAACGAAGGCAATAGAAATCGCAATAACAATACCCACCGCCATTTATACGTCGAGAAGGCAGCCTCTGTAGGTATAAACAACGCGCCCGTGGCACGTCTATAGACTCGCTGACCTAGTTAATCGAATTTTTGCTCGCTTCGTCAAAAATTCAAATACGTAGTTAGGTAGAAAGAATTCTACCGGCACGCTAGATCCACGCCATTGACACGCCAGAAGCTGACCAATACGATAACAAAGCAGGCAATAATATGTGAAGCTATTCGAATAACATTTTTGCTATTACGATTGGCCATTAAAAAGAGTTGCGTATTAAAAAGCAAATTACACCAAATAAATAAATCATACTTAAATAAGTATAAGTCTAATGATTGATATATATACGATGTTATAAAGTTTGGGTCCAAATACCTTGTCGTTCTTTTTGGTTCAAAATTACTAATTATCGTCGCTTCTTTCATGTTTCCGTTGTTCGATACCGATAACCTTTCGCAAAGTGAAGGTTAAGCCATAGTTCGTGACTTATTCTCATCCATACATAAATAATGTAATCCGCAAAACAGACAGAAAAAGGGAGTCCCTTGTAAACGAGTACTAATAAAAAAAAAATAATATCGTTAATCTAGAAAATTCTATACGTACACAGCAAATCTAATATCCATTAATCTTTTTTAGATAGTGACTGAATAAATTTATTCAGACATTTTCCCTACCAATATAATAAAGTTAGTAAATATTGAAATGAAATTAGAATCGTACTTTTCAGGCTCAGTGAAATTCAATCGACTGATGATAACGATGGCCGAAAAACACTGCACTGACAAATACTAATGCTCATTGACCGTAATATTCGGCAACTTTCGGTAGCACTATTCTAAAGCGTGAATTTGTTAAAGGAAGAACATGAAAATTATTCTTATCTCTTACGCTCCTACCTACATACTCTTCAAACACTACCACATATCCTTAGACAGAGTGCTCGCTTTCCCTCGCCGCGTTCGAGTGGAGGAAAATAAAAGGAGTAACGCATTCAACGTAACGTCACGCCTGTAATCCCCGAAGGGGTAGGCAGAGGAATGCAGAACATTCCCGCGATTCACCGGTTACGTTT
>DWEI01001783.1:0-15802 GCA_018245875.1 Mysoria ambigua
TAACCGGTGAATCGTGGGAATGTTCTGCATTCCTCTGCCTACGCCTTCGGGGATTACAGGCGTGAAGTTACGTTTATAATTGTTATACTATCATTTATGGCAACATTGTTCTGGCAGTCTTTTAAAATGTTAATGTTCAATTAAAATCAGTATACGAAGGTGGCTGGCTAGTCATAAATTTTACTTTGGACTGTTATTTATTATAATATATAAACTGACTTGTCACTATTGTTTTTTTCAAAATGGCATGCTTAATTTGAGACCCACATGAGATCCTTCTTCATGAGCTCATGAATTGAAAGCACATCTTGTACACTATAATCACATAATCTAAAGCCCTCGGTAAGATACAAAGAAATTTATTCCTTTGGAATTTAATATAACTGCAATATGAATTTTTACCATTGTGTGATACCTACGTTATGAGTAGTATCTCTTTACATGTTGACATTAAAATGTTTAAATCTCAGTTAACATCTGTACTTGAGTTATCCCTTTGGTACTTGTACAACACGTAACATGACCATGGCTTATGGTAATATCCGCAGATACGTGGTGGGCCACATCGGCGGCAGGCAGCAGCTGCCGATGCTGGAGCCGCCGGACATGCCGCCCATAGACAAGGAGGACCTGCCGGCCGCGTACGCCGAGCGACAGGCCGACTCCGACTATGGCTTCCAGAAGGAGTTCGAAGTGAGTTTTACATTTAATCATTTCAAATTATCTCCTTCTTCCCCAGCTCACTCGCAAACAGGACTACGATGTCCCTACTTTTGCTACATGAGAAGCGTCGATGGGGAACAACTAGCAATTTATAAAACTTTCTTTATTTTGTACAAAGATTTTTTTGTACAAAGATTTTGTTGGAAAAAGAGTAAAAGAAGATTGATCGCAAGTGTGTTTATAATTACTACCCAACCAGATAGGCAGAGGAGGGTAGTACAATTCTAGGTTTCACGAATGAGATTTACATTCAGCTTCCTTCTTTCCATTGAATTCTTAAATTTAAACGTCAGATATAAAATGATGTTATATATTTCAAAGTTAAGAAGTTTTTTAATATAATAATAATTGCAGTAAATTTAAGAATAAGATCATTCATTCTGCATTGAATCCTATGGCTAAAAATTATGGGTCTTAATCCCAACAATATATAATACATATTTAGCAGTATTTGAAATAATTTGTATTGGTTAATCATGTACATAATTAAAATACCAGGAATACTTTTCAGAGTTTAGTTAGACTTTTGGATTCCGGAACATCCCTACTGTGACAATTTATTGTATGGTTACAATATTATTTTCATGATATTCAAATTAAAATTTACTTCTTACATATAAATGTATCCCATTAATAAATACTCAATTTTTAACTTTTCATTTACTATACCAGTTAAGACATTTTTAATAGTTAACAGTTCCATGTCAGCAGTATGAGCATGTTTGATGTTTTGTTTTCTACTAAATCGTTCTGTAACAAAAAGTAGCTTCGTATCTTTAGATAGATTCAGTGTTTTATAGAGTAGACATAATTTTGACTTGTGAATTACGTTAAATATTAGCATGAGTGTTTTTAGATTACCAATTTATTAAGAATACGTTGTATCTTCTACTTTAATTGTTTCGCTCGCTCACACCGTAATTTTTCGTTCATCGTTTTTCTTGAATTCACTTCGAAACTCATCATATAATTTAACGTCGACCGTCAAATATAAAATCAGTGACCTAACCGTCACACGTGCATGTCATATAACGAATCGGCCGAATTTATAAAAGAATCATACCACCGTCTAAACGCGCGCCCACAAACCAAGTTGTTGCAGATGCTGCCCGAGACGTTCCCGGAGCGCACCACGCACGCGTCCGAGGCGCGCGAGAACCAGCCCAAGAACCGCTACCCCGACATCAAGGCGTACGACCAGACGCGCGTCAAGCTGGCGCCCGTGGACGGCGTGCCCGGCTCCGACTACATCAACGCCAACTACGTCATGGGCTACAAGGTGCGCAGCCGCACGCACGCACGCAGACACACACACACACACACAAACGCGCGCGCGCACGCACGCTTGCACACACGCACTTTTATACACATTCAATGTAAATTGAATAAATTCATTTTGAAACTAGTTTTGTAAATTCTGGCGCTAATTTTAATGCGGCAGTTTTATTGACCGGTCATTCACTTAGATACATACACACACAATAATTCCAGATTCTTCCAACCCAAGCTCAAGGTCATTCCCACATTCATTAATAAGTTTATTCGATATAATTGATGTATTGTCGGATGCTTTATTAACCTTTTTTATAAGTTCATCCATTTGTCTTAAAATTTAATTATCGTTTGTTTTATAATATCGTACCCGAGAACGAGACACGTGTACACTATTTTTAAAACTTTCTGTTCGACACAAACACTACTATTCTTCAATCAGTTCGCATACTTATTTAAGGCTAGTGAAATTTAAAACAATGAATAGCACTTCTGGAGTCGGTAACTCTGTAATGTTGCCATGACGTTTATCTACTCCCAACGAATATTTTGCTACGTAGCCCCTGCTCAGAGACGGTAGCATCGCGGCTCGGGCTCCGATTAGTTCGCGCTCCAGTAGACGCTGCCCCCATAGTGTGTCTCTAATTTGTGTGTTTTCTGTCCTCTCTGTGCTTACTAAGGACCCTTTGGAGCCTACTCAGGTATTGCATGTTATAAATGCTTACGTTTCCGTTGCATCCACAACTTTTCCTAATTATATCCATTAGTTTCTTACTGTTTTTAGTTTGTAACAATCACTAGCTCGGTTTGGAAACCTTACTTTTATTAGTGACCACTAAGTAAATGATATTTAGAATTATATTTGCAATGCAAGAAATGTACGCATAGGAATGTAAACCACGCCCACATTTTACAAGTCACATTTATCTTTCACTAGGGAGTTGGTGACGAGCCTATTGCCGTACACCGGGAACATCTTTCTCATATATTTAGAACTGTTATTAAACTAAACTCTTCTTTGATAATAGGAAAGGAAACAATTCATTTGCGCACAAGGCCCCACGGAGACCACGGTCAACGACTTCTGGAGAATGATATGGGAGCACGGGCTGGAGCTGATCGTGATGCTGACCAACCTGGAGGAGTACTCCAAGGTGAAGTGCAGCAAGTACTGGCCGGACGAGGTGCGCGGCGCGCGGGCCTTCGGCGCCATCACCGTGCACCACGTGGCTGAGAAGCGGCAAGTGTTTTATGACTTTAAGATCGAGTAGTTTTTGTAAGAAATTTACCGTCAACCTGTTTTAGGGTTACAAAGACCCCCGATTTACATTCTTCTACAACCAAATGTACGACGGATAGTTTTTTTAATTGAATTCATGTTTCATTTCAGGTATTCTGATTATATCGTGAGAGAACTTAAAATAACTAAGCAACATACGAATTCCGAGGGACAACCCATCGTCGAAAACAACGGCATCGCCAAGAGAAACGGAGGTAAGTTCACTTTTAAATGGGACCATGAAATTATTACTAAAAAAAAATACTGCTGTTACACTTCGCTCGTATTATTTTGGTGAGATGATCTATGAAACGCTGCAGGCTGAAGCCTGATGTGGTGGCACGCTGAGAACACATTGACGCTCATTAGGGCTGCCTACACCCTACAGTACACTGAGATAGGCTGATGTTTAATGGTGATAAATTATTCCCGTTTTAATTAAACTATAAACCTCCTTTTTAAAGGGACGACCCCGTTTCAAATAACCTGTAAATGTCACAAGCAGTAGTAACATAGAATCGTTTGTGCCGGGCGACGGCGCAGTGTCGGCGCGCGCGGACGGCGACGCGGCGGGCGACGCGCGGCTCGTGCGCCAGTACCACTTCCTCATGTGGAAGGACTTCGCCGCGCCCGAGCACCCGCACTCCATACTCAAGTTCATCAAGGTACTCGGCGGGTTATTACACTCTCAATAATTTTTTTTAATTAGTATTTTAACACTTGGTTGTTACATCTAAAGTGGTGTTCCCGTTTCTCATAGAAATGTTTTGGCTGTTCAGTTCGATCATTAGTTCCATTGCAAGGGACGGCCGTTGTCGTGTTGTATTAAATTCAACATTGTTCTTGATTTAAAGAGATATATTACAAAATACTCAGTGAAACTGCAAGTGGTTTATTTGAATGAATAGTTTAATCAATTCGATCGAATTAATCGAGGTGTCCTGGCTTCGATCTCCGGGTGAAATACTATTGGGTTTCTTTACTTGAAGTTCTCTTTGGAGAATCGGAGTCGGCGAATGTGCACGATGTGTAATAGGGTCACCACCTGTTCCATAGTGGCATTTAAATATACTGGGAAATGGCATGTACTTGGAGAAACCCGGCAATGTACTTCACATCCCTATGTATACGTCACGTCGTAATGGGCAGAGAGTGAACGAAGCGTGGTCGACGGTGGTGGGGCGGCCGGTGGTGGTGCACTGCTCGGCGGGCGTGGGGCGCACGGGCACGCTGGTGGCGCTGGACTGCCTGCTGGAGCAGCTGCGCGCCACGGGCCGCGTGGCCGTGTTCAACACCGTCGCCGAGCTGCGGCGCCAGAGGAACTTCCTGGTGCAATCGCTGGTCAGTTCTTGTACTGCAGGTGTGCTTGAAATACAGATCACCCGCTTGGGGTTATAGTGGATGAGACTATAATAACAGAACTCGATCAAATGATAAATATTATTAAAACAATGTTTACAGTAAATCTAAAGTGAATTTTAGGACGATGTTCACATGTTTGCTTGCATCCATGTCAAAAATGTACAAATTCGGTGCACGGTAACGTCCGACCTGTCGCGCGCTACAGAAGCAGTACGTGTTCGTGTACCGCGCGCTGGTGGAGTACGCGCACTACGGCGACACGGAGATCCCCGCCGCGCGCCTCAAGACGGCCATCGACCGCCTGCGCAACACGCCCGAGGGCGCCGACAAGTGCCTCATGGAGCACGAGTTTGAGGTATTTACTACTTGTTAACGAATTATATTGGTGTTATTCCAATCGGATGAGATAGCGTGCAGACGATGAGATATCGGTTGACGGTCACTTCTGCTTGTAGAAAATGATGGAGCCGCCGGTGGCGGAGCCGGCCAAGTCGTGCGCGGCGGGGCAGGCGGACGAGCTGCGCGCGCGCAACCGCGCCGCCGACTGCCTGCCCTACGACCGCAACCGCGTCATCCTGGCGCCCGTGCCCGGCAAGGACTACTCCACCTACATCAACGCGTCCTTCATCGAAGGTGCGCGCCGCATGCATTCACTTACTAACAGCATAATTATTACTATTATTATTATTATATCATGGTGTCATGGTGTCTTCATGTATGTATTTTTTTTCATATCTGGTCTGTGTTGTCTGTATAAGTATAAAATTGATACGTATTAATATAACTGGCCGTTTTTTCCAGCCTACGACAACTCGGAAGGGTTTATAATTACGCAAGATCCCCTGCCCAACACTATAACAGACTTCTGGAGGATGGTGTCCGAACACAACGTTTCCACCATCGTTATGCTCAGTGAGGTACTTAAAATGAACGTTAATATTAAAAATAGAGAGCATTAGCAAGTTTTTTTTTTCATTAATAATATATATTTGCGGCCGGCCCCGCAGCTGGGCGAGGGCAAGTGTCCGCGCTACTGGGACGACGGCACCGTGCAGTACGACCACATCGCCGTGCAGTACGAGGAGAGCGAGTCCTGCCCGTACTACACGCGCCGCCAGTTCCGCGTCACCAACACCAAGGTCGGCGGACGGCAGCCGAGTGAGCGCATGCGTTCATGCTGCTTGTATCGATCTTTTTCTGTACATATATATAAAGTGGCCACTCGTCAAGTGGTATCAACGAGGAGTTCTTTGTATAAAAACATTTGCACCTTCAAAGAAGTTCGATACTAGTTTCAATTTGTTTGTTAATCTCATGAATAAACTTGAATTGTCTACAACAGCGATACGAGTATTGCTGTGTATTGGCCACAATTGTACTCGGAGCGAGTTAGCAGATGCGGTCGAACATTGGTCAATGGATCGTTTTATCGGTAGGTTTGCATGTAATATGTGTGCGCAGAGCGGCGAGTGGAGCAGCGTGCGCCACCTGCAGTACCAGGGCTGGCCCACGGCGGCGGGCCACGTGCCCGAGGTGACGCGCGGGCTGGCCGAGCTGGCCGAGCTGGCCGCGCCGCTGGACTGCGCGCCGCGCCCGCTGCTCGTGCACTGCCAGTGCGTACCGCGCCACCGCGCCGCCGCCGAGCCGCTCCTCTTATATCTATTTATTATTTACATCAAGTTGATCGATGCGCTCTATTTCAAAATTTTCTATACAGTGATATCTTTGGATGAATGGTTCCGAAAGTGATTGTCGATGGAGAGGTTCTGGGTTCGAATCCCGGGTTCGGTTCGGTTGGATGTTTGATAGTAGTTCAGAATCTCGATCTCTACCCACTGTATGGCAATAGGCTTAGCACCTAATCAATGATGCACGTAAGCGGATTTGGCGAAACTTGATATATATTATACTCTACCTACCTCTTCATGGACTACAAACTTGACTTAACGTTGTTTCATAGTTTATTACTTTTATCCATCGTTCCCAATATGCATATGTAATAAATGAAAACGTCAGTGGTGAATGGTGCACGTGTGGCAGGTACGGCACGGAGCGCTCGGCGCTGTTCGTGGCGCTGTGCACGCTGATCTGGCAGCTGCGCGTGGAGCGGCGCGTGGACGTGAACAGCGCGGCGCGCAAGCTGCGCTCGCAGCGCGCGCGCACCGTCGACACCTTCGTCAGTACCGCCTCGCTTCACATACCATCTTATCACCATCATCAGTAGGAACTCTAACGGAACATATCGATTTGCCTCCGTCGTGGGTTATCACGACGACCAAATATAAGGAATATAATAGTAGCTCAATATGAAATAGTGACTACATCTTTGTTGTATTTCTGTTTTACAGAATAACTTAACGCGAAAGCTTCCAAAAACATGTATAATAGTCGTTTACATGACGAAAATCTTCTACGAATTATTGTAACATAAAATTTATAAGTTCTGTCTTTTCCACAGTTACAATACGAATTCTTACACCGTGCCATTCTCAACTACGCCGAACTACACAACCTGCTCGAGGACAGTTAAGCTCCCGGCGCTCGGCGCGACGCCAGCGCCGCCGCGCGCGGCCGCGGCGCCGCCTGGAACTAACCAAACCGAGGCTCAAAGATACCACCAATTTAGTTGCACGTCCGTGCAACTTTTCGTATTAGACGCGTACTGCCTTGTATGTGGAAACAATATTGAGTGAATTTTTATACATATATTTTAAGCGAATTTAATCGGTATATATGAAGCGTTACGGTGTAAAATGGCGTACAAATTTTGACTCAAATATTTTCGATCGCTTTAAATCTAGGTTATTTACGTAGAGATGCAGCTCAGTGATTTTTTGTTTATTCTTCCTAGTTGTACGAATAGTGTTTGTACGTAATTTATTTTAGGTTTGCCTATATCTTAGTAATGTGAAAAAACATAGACAATAGAACTGACACTCTGAACTGGACTCGAATGAATGAATTTTTTGTCTTTGTTATTTTGTGATAATTGAACAGTGACTCTCACTTTCTTTTAAGTTTCATTTGTATTAAATTTGCATCAGCAATGTTCGCAATCAACTTTGAGGAGTTAATCTGTACTGTGTTACGTTTTATTTACTTTGAACTAATTGAAAATAACTTAGTTCACTCGGAGTATTGTAATGTAAGTATTCCGTACGCTGTAGGTGCTTGAAGAATGAAGATTTCTAGAAAATCAGAGTAGGCATTGCTTATCGACATTATAAACAATTTAAATCTTTCTTCTCCTGTACAAAACAGTTGCACTATATTGAATGTTAAATTTTTTAACAGTGGCGAAATGAGATATTTGTAAAAGTAATATTATTTTATTGAGTATTATAATTTTAAGAGCGCCAGTACAATAATCGACTAAAAATGGCAGGTCTTAACGTCTAAAATAAACGAAAAACAAATCAAATATCGTGTCATTCTGATTTTTTAAAGAAAATACCAATTTTCTAGAAAATGTCATGATATATACTAGAAATTTTAAAAGCAAATAAGGGGAATTCCAGGATTAACAAATAGGGAATATAAAAACAAAAATGTGGTTGTTTTACTGGCGTCATGCATTTTAAAATGTATCTTACTTGAGGGAATATTAGTCGAGTCTAGCTTGGTCAATTCTAATCCAGTAACAAATAACACTGCAGCCCAGACATCTGTCTCAAATAACAAATAGGCAAATTGAGTTCATTTCCAATTTTAGAACCGGATTTATTTAGCCCCTGTCGTACAAGACTGCTCGCACCCGTCTCGATCGGTGTCGACCGAGGGCAGGAGTCCTCTACGCCGGACAGTGCAATGCGACGCAGCTCGATAGCTCTGGGCCGAACCGCGTGGTCGCTCCGCGCACGGCCTGTGCAAGGCCACATCTACCCTGGCAGCTCAACAGCTGGTACTTGTTATCCGTGCGTGCAAGGAGAAGTATTACTTTTGCAATAATATATCTCATATCGCCAGCAACGAGCGCCCGGGGCCGTAGCGCTGAGGTAGGTGTGCACTGGGTCGCACGTCGGTTTGTTGAATGTTTATGTACAGCTTTCATTATATGGACACTTGGCCTCAGTAATGTGAGGAGACTATCTTTTATACGTCGATCGTATTATCAGTGGTTATGAAAAAAAGATGTACGAGCTAATGTATCACTTATAAATGTAAGGGTGTTCTTTTTAGTTTTCGATTTGAGATAATACTTTTTTTCAGTCATCGTTAATTATTGAATGAAAGTAATTTAAACGGATATTTGATATGTTATCCGCCCGTTATCATACGGTCACAAATCGACAAAGACGAATAGCTTACAATTTATAATGATCAAATTTTCGAGAAGAATCGAATTAGCTGAGATGACGATTTAATAGCCTCCTTTCTTTACTACTTCAGCTCGTTCATAGCTGCCTCTATGAAATGGCATTCAAATAGCAATATTGAGTTATGCGATTTTGACTTGATCTATATTTTTTTTTATAATTCATTAAAAATCATAACCTTACATATCAGACACGGTCACGCCGGCCGGCGCCGACTGTGAACATTGTTACAACATAAGAAATGTCCAATCCGGTCGCTAGTAATTATTTTATACAGTTACATTTAACAAACCGACAAATGCTTGATAATAATATATTAAGTAGGTTAGATCTGATCGTAGTCGCTTGTTCGTCCGCCGTACAAAACACCCTGTATGTGTATTTTGATACTGAGCAAAGCGCGGCCACATTACATACGACAAAGGGCGGGCCTTTGTCGTATGTAATGTAGATAACGTTATCTATGTCGTCTATTGAATCTGTTAAAAGTAAAATTGTAATCGACTGTAATATATAAATTTTGATACAGGATGTTTTGTACGTGTCGTTTATTTAATTATAATAATAATAATATATAAATCGTTTATGTTATGCGTATTTGGTATAAAGACTTACCAAACAAAATCTTGTCCAAAGAGATGATCGACGGAGATATTCGTGGAGTATTTGAGGAAATTTTGATAAAGTAAATGAATAATTAATATTTATTTATTTTTTGGTAACCAAAAGTGGCCATACGGTGTGCATTTGTATCCCTTTTTTATTTATTACTCGAATGACAAAAGACTTTATTCAGAATAATTTAGAGGTTTTAAAAACCCTCCCTAGTGACGTTATAAATTATTAAGGCCAAAATTATGACATGTACCCCAAAGTAGCACAAATTTTTTAATAAAGGTGCGTGCATACTGGCTTCACCTTGAATTAACTGTTAGATAATTTTATCAATTGCTTTGTAATTAATAAAATTTTTCATCTACATCATATTGGTAAACGTCGTGCTTCGATTTTCAATCAAAATATATTCTATATCTACATAGTAATTTATACGTGAATAGTTTACATTGGCCAACATCGAATATTTCTTATTGAAATAAAAATTCAATTTTAAATATGTCCATGTACGAATTGTCAACAAACATCCCACAGATCCTATATTACGTGACACCAGTATGCACGACTCCTTATCAAAATTTTCGATGTATTTACTATTTGATTTAGTAGTATCTATATAAGTACATATATTTGTTGTGTAAGATACTACAAGATTATTGAGTCTTGTTTACGTGCGACTGAGTTCACTCACACTATGCAATGTATATCAAACCCTTTTGTACCGCTCACGCGCGTTGCATAATGTGGGTAGACTGACATATTATATTTTGTATTTAGGCTAAGTATGTAATTAGATTTTGTATGAGAATAACGCTATATATACAATACGAATGATGTGTGTGATGTGTGTGTGTTCGTGGACGCGCCTTCATTGGGCTGTTTCGTCGTGGTGTTCGGCTCCGTTGCCCGGTAAAAGTGTTACGTGGCAATGAAGTATGTACGCTTATATACTTTCTATGGTTTTTATATACTCGACAAGATAAACGACAACTGTGAATTTTCATTAGGCCATGTTGTTACTATAAATGTTTAATAATTTTTGAGTATTTGCGTTTTGTAATCGAACGCTTCATTTTATAATGAAACTTTTCCCGTTTTGTATGTCGTCATTGAGGCTGGTGATGAAATCGTGCAAAGTGATGTAAAGGTTGTATAGCGATAGTACCGGCAGAGGTCACCTGACTCTTTATTTTCTGGTCTGACCGCTGCCGCGGCCGGCCGAGCGCCGCCAGCGCGCGCCCGTGCGCACTGTTCGCCTGACCGCGACAAATCACGAAACTTTTTTACGCCATGCAAATTGTATATTGAATCCATTGAATCCATCCGCAGAGTCCGTTCGCGTTGAGACCTAGTCTTAATTATTTATTACTATTACATAGATTAGACTTAGTGATAATCAACAATAGACCGAAAAAATGTTACAACTGTTAAAATGTTACTTTTTGACACGCACACCACGTTTTTTCGATATAACTGAACATATTATATACTGAGAGACATACTTAATAAAAACTTGTATATATAACGTATAAATACCCACATTTTCTGACGTTTTCTCACAGAATATTCGAGAAATAATATTGTGTGTGCTCAGAAGTTCCCGTCATTTCTGGGCGCGAAACCTAATTGTATCGTACGCGATATTTCTCCGACGTGTAATGACTTGCACAACCAACAACTGAGTTTTTTTTTCAAATATTGAAATTTTTCTTGTATATCAAAAATTTCTAGTTAATAAAAATTTACACGGTCATTAATTAAAAAAGGTCAAATGTTTAGGTTTTTTAAATTTACTTTTAGCACTTTATCTTTCTCTCTATATCAATCTCTCCCTGTTTTATTGTCTCATCCACGCAATTTTAATTACATTTACCAAAATGCCCAGGAATGAGCGGCGAATGAATCTGAATCTTACAATGCCATGTTATATATCTCTTTTAAACAAACATTTTCAATAGGCACGTATTTACAAAATATTCGTAGATAGCTTAAAGGTAGCTAAAGTATAGTCATAAGCAGTCTATTACAAAGCTTTAATATAAATTTTCCATATCTACATTTTGGAGTTTCATGTGACACACAACAAAATAGGACACGCTGTACGAGCTTTTATGAATAAGGTATGTACACATCTGTCACGCGCATGTATCTAAAGTGTTTAACGCGAATGGACTCTCATATCTCACGTGGTGGATGGCTCGCCGGCGAAATTGTTAAATGTGTTTGATTGTACTGTGGAAAGTTTTCTTTCATTATTCGGCCTGCGTGTGGCTCCTGCGAGCGGCCGTGAACACGGGCCGGACGCTGTCCGGGACTCGCCGGTTTAACAGGAGACGCGTGTTTACAGTGCGACGTTAGAACGGTCCTCGGAGACGATAGTTGATTGTAATTGATGATATTGAATGACTGTTATCAATAACATTATTTTTTCTATTTTAGTTTTCAACAATATTGTAAGCGGGCATTACGGTTAATATTTTGACATATTGACAATTAGATGGACATTGTACTGTGAAAACGAGGTGATATATTCAAATCTATCATTTTAGGGGTGGCAGTGTCTAAGACCGATCTCAGCTTGTACCTGTTTAGTGTTATTTGAAGTCGGACACCGAAATTCACGGACTGCATGGACCCTCGAGTCATGGTCTATGCATGTACGAAGAGACATATTGATCTCTTAGTTATTGTGTTCATTTGGTTAATTAAAAAATATAAAATACACTGCTCCTAGCTCTGCTCGCTTCCAGAACCTTTCTGTCATTAGAATCTCGTAAACTACCCCGGATAACGGAGTGCGTGTCAAACTAAAACAATCATATTTTTTTTTGTATTGAAAGACATGTGAGTCATGAATATTACAGATCTTTTCACCGCTGAGCGACTCGACTACCGGACTCTGAAATGAAAAATATTCTCCAAATTTCGACCCCTGACACAAAACAACAAGAATCTGACCGTAATATATAAAGAGTACGGAATTTTAACCGAGCGCTCGGTCAATGCCCGGTCGCCGCAGCCATTCGCCGTTCCTCCCGCGCGAGCACATGCAGGCCTCTATCGTGCGACTCTTTGTGTTATGTTTTAGCTATAAATGACATTATAACGTGTAATATGTAATGTAAGCTGGTAGGTATGTTACGACATTTTTTATATAAAGAAATAGCATTTAAGGTTTAGTCTAGGTGCAAAATTAATTTGATTTGGGCCGGAGACAAGAGAAATTTTTAATAGGTTGCCATCTCGAAAAAATATATGATGTATGTATCTGACTTCGAATATTATGTTATGGGACTATGGGAGGGAGGGGGGCATATTAAAATTTCTGTTGTAGCTGTTCCACGCGGCATAGGAGATTTTGGGAGTGCAAGTTTTTTAATTCACGAGGTCACATACTCATGCCACTCATATGTATTTTACGTTTCCATACACATATTGTATTACTAAACCGTAGTTGGGAAAAAATCATTGTCATTATTAAGGATCCTATACACACGCGCACCAGATCTTTCCCTATGATTCTACAACTTGTGTTTATAGTTATAACTTCAATTATAAATGCTATTGTATCTGATATGTTTATAGATTGTGGTAGCCTAATATGAAGTATTTAAACTGGGTTCTTATTTTAACCAATATTACATGGACTTTCTGCAGTCATATTTAATATTGAAAGCAGATGTCTATGAGTGTGGTTCATCGGTTCTCATGAAGATATGCCGCTGTAAATGCTAAGAGAAGTATGGAAATACAACGCAGTATATTATATCCCCAATGGCTGATTTTAATTGTTGATTAAATATTTTGAATTCGATCTGAATGTGTCGCTCCTCCCACTAAAATGAAAGTCCCCTAATACAATATGTGTAGCGGAAACAGGTGCCGAGTGGCGACGCCGAGAGCGCAACTAATAAACAATTGTGTGTGAAGTAATAACATCAATCACGCTTTACCCAGTACAAATTCTGTACGAAACGATACTATTATTTCAAAATTTTCGCACACTTCACAGCGATACCATAAAATGAATAGAACATTCCCGAAAGAGCGTATGCGTTGTACGTTCTGTATATATATATATATTGATATCGGACGGCGCTGAATATATGAATAATATCCGCCTATGCGTTCACAGCGCCATGCTGTCTGTTCCGGAGCGGGTAACACGACGTATGTACCCTTAGATGTATTATTAAGTTAGACAATTTGCAAAAGACTATTGCGTAATTTTACGTAATCATATCAGGCGTCCATTTAATATCGGATCGTACAATGCGTAAGTGCCGTATTTTTTTTTTATCTTACACTATTGTACATCGTTGTTTCGGTCCCAATTTAAAATTAATCGAAAGCTAATGCTTTTTGTTATGGAAAAATTTTTCTAGTCCTCGACGCTTTTAGTACACCAATTTTGTAAAATTTTGCCGTTAAATTTTTCATTCATTTTCCACGTTCACGATTGAGCGACGTTGCTTTTGAGAAGGTTGAAGATTTAAATTAATTGGGCTGTATTAGTGAGCAACATCCTTGTATCCATATTCCAAGTAAGAAATATTATATAAAGTGATATTTATAAACGCCCTGTCTCAGTAAATATTCATCCTTGTAAATAATAATAATAAATATCTTGATCGGGGCTAGTTGTGTTAAACTTGGATTCTGTTAATTCAAATCAACTATCGGAATAAGAATTTGTAAATTATCGAACTTCATTAATCTTCTGAATTCGGGATTCTTTAATATTTTTTCTAAAGACCACCGTTCCATAAAAAGGCTTCAATCCGAAATACCCTTTAAGTCATTGTGCTCAAAACACGCATTAACTTTTACTCTACTCAAAACGCCCGTTTATTGTAGCTAAATATACTCTTTTATAATTTTTTAAAATATTAAATATTTGTTATGGTTTTGGCTGTTTCTGCACTTGTCCTTTGCGATTTTTTTAAAAAAAATTCTTTTAAAAATACCATGTTTTTATGAATATGTTTGTGATTTTTTTTCATTTCATCACCATTAGGCCATTTATGTCCACTGCCGGAAATGGACTCTCTAACAGCACGCCGCCGAGATCGACCTTCATCTGTATTTAAAATCATTACGAGTATTTTTTTTCGTTTAAACGTCAAAACGTACGCGACATTCCTTCTCTTGAATCAACGTTGCTCCTCCAAATATGAAGCCCCGTTTACGGAACATTTTAATCTGTACAGTTTAGTCGAGTGAATTTGTTGTTTAAATTATATTCAATGCGATGTGCCTCGTGTTATTGTTTGTTAGTGTTCACGCGAGTTCTCTTAGTGTTTCACAATTTTGTACTAATTAACAAGGGATTTTTAAACAAAACTTTTCGTACTGTAAAACGATTTTGAGTATGTGCCAATGTAAATTATTTTTGTGAGCGTAATATTTTTTATTTGTAAATCATGCATCTTTTATGTCGTAGACCGTGCGATTTTTTAAAGTGTAAAATCGTTACATTAACTTTGTTTTCTTTGTGTATCGTTTAAATTGTTACTGTAAAACATATGTGTATAATATAAATTGTAGGCTCAAAATATAATTGCAACAAGTACTCCTGTGCTGTGTATGTTCGTAAAAGTGCCGTTGTGAGCTGTTAAAAATTTGCTTGGCACGGTTTTGTTCCTTTTAAATATCTGTATAAAAAGAGCTTTTAAATCCCTTGTTAATAAATATGAGCATAGTATTACACCTACGTTTTTGTAATACCTTTTTATCTTATGTTTTTATTGTACTTTTAAGTTGAAATAATCTTCAATTTTTATAGCAGAAATTCGACATTAAAGCGCTGGCATGCTTTTATTTGTAAATATACCATAAGTAGAACGCGCAAATCCGACTTCGTACGTAGAATACATGAATATATGTTTATTTAATTATGATATTGGCGACTATAACCATTAGTAATCGTTGGCGGCTATAAAACAAAAAATATTACTTTCATTACGTTTTTATTTTTGTAAATAGATAATGCAGCTCATGTAATACAATATTTTTGAAAATATACCACTATTTAGAAATGTTGACTTTTATTTGTTCTCTCAGTTCTAAATATATTTGTACGCGGGTTCTTTCGTTTACGCTAATAAGAAATTGTAAACACTAATTTGTAGTACTTCATACCGTAAAACTTGAAGAATGCCATTAGGCAACAAGTCTGTCCTTTGTACCATAGTTTATCAAACATAATGTCACGCCTGTAATCCCCGAAGAGGTG
>DWEI01001784.1:0-15802 GCA_018245875.1 Mysoria ambigua
TATTACATAGTGGGGCGTAAACGTAACTGGTGAATCGTGGGAATGCTCTGCAATCCTCTGCCTACCCCTTCGGGGATTACAGGCGTGAAGTTACGTTTTAAGTAAAAAAAAATGTGCTAATGATAAATACTTTTTAATTATTGAATGATTGCATACAAAAATGTAACATACAGATATCCACTCAAACACAAGCTTTACACTAAAATGTACCTGTACGTAGAGACTACAGGTGGGAGAAGTTTCAGAGCAGTTTGATCACTGAACTGAACCAATTCCACCAGGTTTTGAGAATCTTTGCCATACAAGTTCTTCAATCTCTCTAAAACTGCACCACCTCCATTTTCTACAAACACACAAGTTTTCAAGTTAAAGATAAACATAAATCGAGAAAGATGTCTACATAACAATATTTAATCGTATTTAATTTCTCACCAACAAAACAAGCATAAACCAGCTCAACAGTCTTAAGTACAATCTTTACTCCATTTACCATCTTCCTCTTAATCTGGGCTTTGACGTCTCCTTCCAATATCTTAGCCAAGTCAAACTGCAAGGTTGACTTCAGGCTGTTGTTGCTATGCTGACCAATTAGGGTGTTAAGAAGCTCAACTAGTGTTTGGGAGTCCAGGAGATACAGACCAACTAGGCATGAGCATGCCACCTAGAAAAGTACAATTAATGATCATGTTACAAAATATCTTATGTTGGAGTGTATTGTGCATATAGATAAACGTAACTTCACGCCTGTTATCCCCGAAGGGGTTGGCAGAGGAATGCAGAACATTCCACTGATTCACCAGTTACGTTTACATCCCACTATGGAATAGGTGGTGAACCTATTGACATGCATCGGGCACATATCCAGACTCCGAACCACTACTAGAAAATTTAAATTAGAAAATTTTGTAGTGTTCGACCCGAGAATCGAATCGGGGACCTCCCGATCGGAAATCGCACCAGCAACCAACACGACCAACGAAGCAGTTGATATAGTAGGCAGTGCAATATAGATACAATTCATTTTAAAAATATCTTTAAAATTATCTTCCTTTGTATATGTTCCCATAGTGATATAAAAAGCTATTTGACAATACACAATGGCAGTTCACAGACTCAGAATTTCCTGTAGGCTAAGTACATCTTCTCATCAGTGTATAACAATTTATTTAGTACCTATTGCCTTTCACATAAATTTATGTAAACAATAACTAGGTAAAGAATGTTACCTCAGTAGTTATATCGACATCTTGGAGCTTCTGTCCACAAACATCGATAATTGTCTGGTTGAAGTTTGATATGGAACTCCACTGTTGTTGAACTAATCTCTGTATTGATTGCATGCCGGCATTAGCATTCTTACCACCAATCTGTAGATTTAAACCTACAAGATATTGTTCTTATTTATTTACACAACATTTAATTAGGATTTTATAAAGCATTAAATACTCAATGAAACAGTACAGGTTGGTATTTCAAGATTTGCGCATAACATATTCAGTAATTGAAAACCAACCATAATTATTTCTTTAGTTTAAAGACATACTTATGTGTCATAAAAATAGATAAAATTTAGCATGACACCAATAAACCTCAAACAGGAAGACAGAATAGTGTAGAAAACATCAAGCCCTGTTATAAATTAATGCAATAATCTGATAAATATTAATCATTAAAATGTTTTAAAGGAATTTTTGTTACTATGTCATTAAACACATTGGAGCATTGTCATTTGAGCAAACATGTTCTAGAGTGGAGACCATATCTTGGCAAACATAGTATAGAACACCCTCCGGCTAGGTGGAGTGATGATATATACAAAGTGGCTGGCATCGGTTGGACGCGAAGAGCTGAAGTTTGAGCTCAGTGGCATGCTAGTGGAAAGGCCTATGTCCAGCAGTGGACGAGAATAGGCTGATGTTCATGATTATGATGATGATGATGATGATGTCTTTATAAGAATTCATGCAATTAAGAATAAGATTATCTAGAGAAGCATATCACAAACAAAGGTCTAAACAAAGTAAATAGTACCTGTATTGATATGTCTTGCCATGATAAACAGCTGAGCTGCTTTCACAAAGTCATTGCCACTGATGCATTGCCATATCTTCTCTGGTATTTCCATCAGCAATTTCACCTGAACTGATATTCCATGTAGTGGATTTGCATTAAAATTGTAACTGGAAACAATAAACATTGGAAACAATAAAAGTGTTATAGTATGCCCTATTATTCAATCTCACTTTAAACAAATTATCAGCTCACTACAACATGGCCCTATGTCTGCTAGGTCAACTAATACAAACTTAATATCTTGTACTGAAATGTTGATTGAAGCTATTGACAATAAGTGCCAAGTTAATGTCATATACACTGATTTCAGTAAAGCCTTCGATCGGGTATAACATTGTATTTCACTTTCGAAACCTTAGAAATATGGCATAGCAGGTAGTTTACTCAAATGGCTACAATCGTACCTTAATAAGGGTCATTTTTATGTGGTTATTAATGGTTATAACTCAAATTTACAGTTAGTGACATCAGGCGCCCCACAGGGATCGCATATGGGACCTGTCCTAATCAACATTTTTGTTAACAATGTTACAGACTGCTTTACGAACTCCTTGGCATATTTATATGCAGATGATCTTAATTTTGCTGGACATATATAGTCAACAGTAGACATTGAGCTTCTGCAAGATGACCTCATAAGACTTTGTGAATGGTGTAATAGAAATAGCATGTCCCTTAATATCATGAAATGTTACCATATAAAATTTTCGCGTAATCAACAGTTAACTACATCATCATATCATGTCTCACATGAAAAACTACAGGAAGTTCAAACCATTAAAGATCTAAGGGTAATATTTGACAGGAAACTTACATTTTTTCCTTACATAGAGTACATTACAAGAAAAGCATCAAATACGCTTGGTTTTGTTAACAGGAATGGAAAAGTATTCCGTAAAATAAAAACGAAAAAGTTAATCTTCTATATACTAGTACATAGTATCCTGGAATACTGTAGTAGTTTGAAGCCTCACTATGCTGTCCACAATCTCACAATTGAGAGGATGGATTGAGAGGGCAGAAGAGATATTTGTGGCATTTGACGAGGTTGTCTGTGTTTGCGAGGAGATCAGTATCTTATGATAACTGACTAAAATACTTTAAAATGTGCTCCTTGGCTAGGCGCAGGGATCTGCTGGATGTTAATTTTGTGTATAAACTTTTGAGAAATGAATTAGATTGTCCATCACTTTTACAAAGAATAAACTTTAGAGTGCCTCATCACTATCCCCACATCAAATAACACCTCTTACTCCCCCACTAAGAAGAACAGTTTTGGGTAGGCATTCTTCAATTCCTAGGTTTTGTAAATTAATTAACAGATTAAGTCATTTAGACATCAATTTTGATAGCTTGTCCAAATTCCGATATGAATGTTAAACATTATAAATTTTTACTCACCTATAGTCAGAACTGTGCACAATAACTATGTAATTACCATATTTCTTATTTAATATTTAGAACAAATTAACTCATACCTACTTCTGGTTTTAGTTTACTTTTTCTTAGTTTTAATTAAATTAAAATCTCATTTTTTGTTATTTTTTGTTTTAGTTTGCATTACATAGTCTTAGGTTTGCACTCTACCAATATAATTATAATATTTTATGCATGTTGTGTTTGCCTATAATAGGTTGCACACATAGTCTAATATTATGCTATGTTATTTAAGTAAGCATTGTGTAACAATTGTTGGCCAACAAAATAAATAAAATAAAATAAAATAAATTTACCAGGATTTGAATCTGGGCCTCTATTGTTGGACTCTTCATTTAATACTACTATGCTAAATCTGCTTTAATGTTAGTGACACAACATACAAATTAAAATTGATAAGTCTTGGTAGCAAACAAATCACAAATAAGTTCAAGATATACTAATCAATATAATTACTTAGATCTTCATACCAATACTCAACCTTAAGTAATATTAACAAATTAATTTTATTCTGATTAATATTGCCACTTACCCTTGTGATGTTGGCTTGCTCTGTATTTTGAAGCCAACTAGGTATGTGTTGTGCAAACTCTTACATGTTACCATCATGTCATTTATATGGTCCAGGGTACTGGTGGTGCTAACCTTCATCTCTTCTATAGTATCAGCAGCTTGTATTAAGTCACGATATCTCTCTCTGGAATTAAAGGAGTGTGAAGCAAACCCCATATGACACAAGTGATTTATAAAGTTCAGGAATGGATTGTCTATGTCAGCCATTGATTTTGTGACCACCAGTAGCAAATTTTGAATTTTCTCCGATTTTTATAGGGAATGTAAGCAGCAATTGTAGGTTGTCAAAATTTATTCGTTAAAAAATTGTGAAGTTATTCAGTAATGTAACAATGTTAAGAATATGACTACTGTTATATAGCTCAATCGACTTTTTCTAAGAAAAAGCAGTCATGTTCATTTTACTTTATTAATCTTATAAAAATTACTGCCCTGCTGGTCAAGTGGTTGTGAATGTGACTGTGGATCAAAAGGTTGGTGTCATTGGATTGGTTGGTGTTGTTTGATTGCAACTACAATTTCTATTTAAAATGTCTAATAGTGACTCGGAGTCTAGTGCTCGGTGTATGGCAATATGCTCACAATCTTATGATAAGATATAAACGTAATTGGTAAAAGGTAAGTGTGTACTACACTCTCTGCCTACTTCTTTGGGGATTACAGGCATCAGGTTACGTTAATTATCTACGTACCCCACCATAGCCCTCAGTTCCTCTCTTTTCCTTTCAATCTCATATTGTAACTTCTTCTGCACTTGATCTATATCACTTATTGAATACGATTGGAACAATTGTTCTGGCACTATATCTAACAAATTTGGATGCGCCATGCCTTCACTTTTAGGCGACAAATAAAACAAGACAAACAATATTCACATTACAATTAAATTAATATGCCTCATATGTTGTTATAAACATGTAACCAAAAAACGACAAGTAACGTAACACATCAACCAAACAACCGGATACACTATCACCGAGACACTGACAGGTTAGGGAATGATAGGGGATGTTTTGACAGCTACATCGTTGATCTTAGTGATGTGGCAGTTACATTTGCCTTCAGTATTCGAATTTATTGTTGTAGGTAGTCGTGGGTCGTTACGATTTTGGGAATAATTGATTATAAGTAGTGACAGAGATACGCGCAACCTGTTTCGAAAGTGCTTATGTTTATAACTAGTTATTTTTGTATAGGTATTAGGCTATAGATTATTTTGCTTGCTTTATAATAACGGGTTCGTAAGCGTGTAACTGTTTAGTTACCGATGCTGTTAATACTTGTGTATAATGTTATCAACTCCATACAATTGCATTTAAAATTACATGAGCATGTGCGTTAAAAAGGTGCGTGATATTAGTACTGCATCATCTCTTTTTATCGTCCGAGTGAGCCATTTCTCGATTAAGACGGCATTATAACCCGTTACTGTTACGCCTGAATACATGCATGATAAAAATTATCGTTTCTTTTGTATCCACGAATCTATTTGTGACTATTACTATACAGTTCTTAGAGGAGGTCACAGTTCTATATATTATGAAGAACCCCATCAATTTCTATACACTCGATGTGTATAGAAATAAATGAGAGCTAACCTTATCTGATCGAACATAATTAAAATAAAACTCAGTGTACAATATTTACATAACCTTTTTTCTTAATTTTTTAAGGAAAATAAAAAAAAACTAGTAAATTTTCGAAATAATAAATATAATTAAGGTAATACAATTATTCTGTAAAGAAACAATCATTCGCTACCTCTTCATGTCTGATGTTCAATGGTAAAAAACATTTCAGTTGTCAATTTGCATACAATGGAGGACATATCACATTTGCAGATCATAGCGAGCACCCAGCATACTCATATACATGATAATAAAAAACAAATAAACTTAAGTACTAATTATACACACACCATTAATGTGCGACATAAGTGTTTATTACTTACATTCACTTATGCAAGTGATGCACCAAAATGATTTTTCCAAGTCATGCATATTTGGTATTGACATAAATACTGTTATAGAATC
Source organism: Mysoria ambigua (assembly GCA_018245875.1). Taxonomy (NCBI): domain Eukaryota; kingdom Metazoa; phylum Arthropoda; class Insecta; order Lepidoptera; family Hesperiidae; genus Mysoria; species Mysoria ambigua. The sequence continues at coordinate 6,117 of DWEI01001784.1, forward strand.
AGTTGGATATAAACGAAGTACCTTACTAGTATTTGAAAAGGGAAAAATATATAGACATCATTCATATTGAACATAACTTTGTTAGCATTATGTCAGCCTCGGGACATCCAGTATGATAATTTCTCGCTCCCGACTGACATGTACATTAAAGGATGTTCAGGCCAATATTACAAATACACATGACATGCAAAACAACTTTGACATATGTAATATTACACAAAATACATTTATAATAATACCAATTATATGCATTTAATGAAATAACTCAATGTATGATTGTTATGAACCTCAGACCGTATCATTTTTAATACTAGAGTTATTGCATTAATAACAGTTCACAACAATTTTACTGCCAAAATGGGCATTTTCACAAGATAATTCTAAGGAACTTTATTTTGTACTAATTCAAAAACATTAGAAATTTAGTACCATCGTAAAAATTACAAGCCAAGACGAGAATTTATTATGTTCACTTCTAACAAAACAATCCATAGGGCTCACTTAGGAGCTAGGAGTGTTATATAGTAAAAAAATGAGGAGTAATGTTAAAAACTGTACAGTTTAAAATACATAATTGTCAGTCATTTTTTAAATATGTATATAATGATTATAAGAAAAGTTATAAAATAATATGGATTTAAATGAAAACACATTAAAAATAATACACAGACAAAATATTTGTACTCTGGCGCGTACGTGTGCTATAACTTGTGTTCGATATGTGAACCAATCTATTGATCAATGTTAAAACAAAGATCATTGGTATTTGAACATTATTTATGCGATTGAATATTATTTTTATAATAATTAGTGCTACCATTAAACACTTTTCTAAGACAATACACAATTATGAACAACAAAATAAGTGGCATTGCGATTTGTCTCCATTATCGGCTTGTTAAAAAAAAATACAATATTAATTAGTGCATGAACAAAGTGCTAGCAAAACTAAGAATGAAATCTCTCTTTATATAAAAATAGCAATTGATTGAAATGAATTTAAAAACATTAGAGACTGTCAATTTCAAAATTGAAAAACAAAACTACACCTGTTCAATGTGTTATTCAAACTAACATCTTAACTTTACAGTTACTTTTATACAGTCACCTACACATATATTACAAGGGTTCATCCCTATAAACAGATTTGTTTATAAAAATCTGTTCTGGTAATATGGAAAACTTTTATTAACTTATTAAATCTTCATTGTAATTAAATTAATCTGCTGTAATTTATAAAAAAAAAACTTATATTCCTAACATATTTTATTTCACTGGGAATTCAATTTCTATAATTATTTCATTGTATGTTTTCATCATAGTTTTATAAATTTGAAAATTACTTTTTGTTTTTGGTATTTATAAGCCCTTTATATGATACACTGTTGCCCGTAAACATGCATCATGCATCTAAACTGCACACTGGACAATGACACTCACTGTGACAGTAGATCATTGTTATAATCAATTAAACGATGTTTTTCTAAGAGTAGATGCTCATATTTAAAGCTCCAAATTGTTCACTCTTATCAGCTCACTTGGATAAAATGATGCACTCCATAAAATACAATTTAAATGTGCTTTTATTTGTCCTTTATAGAGTCACATATGAAAAGAAATAGTATTTACATTAAGGTATAGTTTTAATAAAATTAATTACACAATTTTCAACAACAGCTTATAAAGGGCATATAAATACAATACATGAATGGTAAGTATACAAAAAAAATACTTTTGCTAAAAATAATGACATCCACAATATATCCTATGTGTTTGATAAAATGTAATGCAAAAATAATCTTGAAATTTGCTTTGATTTTCTCTATACTACAAAAGTACCAAATGATAATTAATTTGATTCATACATATACATATATGTTTCTATAGACCTGGGAAATAAATCAGTCTGAATTTGACCTTAAATAGATCTGTAATTACAATAAATATCTATTCTGAATGGACCATCAGGGAAATTAAATATAAACTTAGCGAATAAAAAAATTATTTTCAATTTTTTTTTCTTTATAAAAATATACAATAACGCTAAAAATATTCAAGTTTAACGGTGCAACATCGATCTATTCGTTACATTAAAATTACATTACTGTTTATTGTTTAGATTTACAATTGGCTATCTCGCATCCCTTCGGAATAATATTTAAAAAAGTCTTGAACGCCTTTTGGTCGATGCCTGAAAAATCATCTTAGGTATCTTCTAATAACTCGTCAATACACTATCACATTATATTGACGCCTGTTTACTTTTCTTACCTCCTTACGTTAATTATTAAAACGATATGTCTTTATTTCTAGACAGCCAGTTATAAACCTAATGCGCGGGTGCGTGACGGAATAAAAAGTGACATGGTATTTTAAATAAACTATCAAACAATACAGTACTTAGTTAAAAAATAAATATTGTTTTCAAATCTTATTTCTTGCAGAACTAACGAAACTGACAGAATTTCTCTATGAATAACTTGTAGCACCAATTAAGAGATATTCTGTAAATGTTAAATAAGTCATAAAATTAACTATACACAAATAGAACATTTGTAATCTACTAAACTGAAAATTGCGTTATTTTAAAATATCTATAGCAGGCATGTTATGGACATGAAATTTTGGTCATATGAAAAATATTATACAGGTATTAAAAATATTATATAAGATTTTAAAGAAAAAACTAAAATAGACAATATTCTGGTTTAACTTTTAAGTGATCATTTGGTACTCCAGTCTGCCAAATAGGGCTCCGCTCCTATGCGAAATTATTTGATACTCCTATATCTTACGGGTGGTTTCGGTTACGGTTCCCAAGCTCCATAACATTCCTGCTTTTAGTTATCGAATTGTTCCGATTAAGATTCCTAACTTCGAGAACCAAAGTCTCCTCTCTCCGCGCCGTGCCTCGAGGCTTTTGTAAAAGTGCCTTTTTAATTCTATAACTCTATTTGCAATTACACATTGTAATGTGTAATTATTCTAATTACCCCTTATGTAGCGGCGTACTCTTGCCACGCATAGATCAGAATCAGCGTTCTTAAACATCAGCAAGCTGTCACATTTTACTCCGCCACCGTTCAGCGACAATACAAAAGCGCTCATTCACTGGACCACGGAACACGACTCATCACATTGTTATTGCCTATGAGATTATCAGTCATCAGTACATGACCTCGTACACTGTCGCCTTCTTGTCGCCGGAGCCGGTCACTATGAACTTATCGTCCGCCGATATATCACAACTGAGCACCGATGACGACTCCTTCGACTGCAAATGTAAAATAGACATGTACCTTCAATAAACATGTTTGTGTGATGTGCATACTGTGGATAAACATAATGAATCGAAATTTATGGACGAGGTGTCTGGTGATATGTCATCGCCATGCTTCAGAGAGCACAGCGGTGAATATCTTTCAGATCTGTCCAGCTTCTTCAGCATTTATCTCTCTGTCATAATACTTTCTTTCATGTGGTCGATCACGAACGACCCATCACCTGGAATATACTGGCGCCGTAGGGCGTCCGCCAGGCGTTGAGCAGGTTGTCCTTGCCGGTGGACGCGAACCACTTGCCGCTGGCCGCGAAGCGCAGCGACAGCACGCACGACTCGTGCAGCAGCAGCTGGTAGCGGTCCGGCTTGCCCGCGTGCAGCACCTCCACGTGCGAGTTCTCCATGCCCACCGCCAGCCACGACCCTGTCGGCAAGCGGTCCTTCACATTGTATGTATTTGGAAATTTATTCAAATCTATTATATCACTTGCCGTTATCAACGTTACATTATTTATATTGGAAATTTATTTGTACCAACTAATTATATATTTATAAATTTTATGATCTTTGATACACATTTAACGCTGCCTTAGACAAACACCGAACTGCATTACAGCAGATATGCATTACTGCATTGTTGCGAATGCACTGCGGGTCACTACTATTCGGCGAAGCGGGGAGGAGCACCAGGCCTCGCGCAGGCGGCGGCGCGGCACGCACCCGTGGGGCAGTAGCCGAGCGAGAAGATCTGGCTGGAGAAGTCGTGCTGGTGCAGCTGGCGGCCCTCGCGCAGGTCCCACGAGCGCACGGTGTTGTCGAGCCCGCCCGTCCACAGCCGCGTGCCGTCCGCGCTGATGTCGATGCACGACGCGCCGTCCGTGTGCCCTGCGACCGAACAATCAATCCACTGTACTGTTTTTCTAAAAATAATTTCTATTTAAAAATACTAGTACTGGCTTGAAGTCTTGATTTGTGTTCAGTATACGGCAATAGCTCACTACCTTTTCCATGGTGGGATTGCTCTTTTTAACAGCAATAAAAAATAAATAAAAACCATTATATACATACCTTGGAATTGCCTAACTAATGTTTGATTCTGTAGATCCCACACTGCTATGTTGCCATCGGAACAACAGCTGAAACACACCTGTAAATAAACGAACAATGTTATAAATACCGCATTGAATTAATACCGTTAATAGAGTAAGCGTATTTAACCTGGAAACATTCTGTGTCAGTGCAGCCTGTCAGTGCAGTTGCGCCATGGTGAATTCTATTACCATCCAGAATACATATTTATTTGATGACGCTTTACGATTACGCTGGGCGAGTACGTTCGATCTTTGGACGCGACTGTGTTTCCTATCAATCAGGATTGCGGCTAGCGGCGCACGCATTCCACGGCGGCAAGGGGTGGGCCGGGGCGCACCTTGGAGTCGGGGCTGATGGCGAGCGCGTAGCAGGCGGGCGCGGACGAGGTGAGCTCGGCGCGCATGCGCGGCGTGGGCGACGCGATGTCCCAGATGGACAGGTTGGACGCCTCGCCGCCCACGATGAGCGTGCGCCCGTCGGGCAGCAGCTTCACCGAGCGGATGTAGTTGTCGCGTTGCTGCCGATCAGACACCGACGTGCTATGTTATTCGCTTATAAAGTGCGCACTTTTATCAAGTATCGTGTAACCCTAATATTTTGTTAAGGTTATACGTTCACATACAGAGATTACACATATGGAGACATCGATTGATAACTGCAGGCAATGTATAATATCAGATGAATGTATGAAACGTATGAATTTTTAATGAGGTGAACTCACCAAGCAATCCAACTGCGAGACGGGCTCGAGGGTGGCCGGTGAGCCGGGGTTGGTGATGTTCCACAGCTTCACGCAGCCCTTGCCGCCGGTGTACGCGTGGCGCGTGCCGTTGCTCAGCGACAGCGCCACCGCGCACACCACCTCGCCGTGCGGCAGCGCCGCCACCGTGCGCGTCCCGCGGGGGATGCCGGGCCCGACCAGCGCGTCGGCCGGGAAGGGCACCGGCTGCAGGGGACCCCCGCACGTATGGTAGGAGTAAGCCCTGCAACAATACATATTATGAATTGTAATAACAAGGAGACGAGCGAATGTTGATTATTTAAGAAGTAAAACACTCGCAAATCTTTTCAATACAACTACAAGGTGATAAAGAAATATTTTTTTAATTATTTTTCCAAGTCAGGGAAATTCGAAACAGCAAAAAGGACGTTCATGATCTGGTCAATTTTATAACTAAACACTGTGGAATATTTAGTCCCAAATGATGTAACTGCTAGCTGGTATATTTAATTATAACAAAAATATGTATATAAAACTAGTCATAGCGGTGAAGTGCGAGGCAAGGTGAACTCACTGCTTGGCGGGCGGCAGGCCGTTGGGGCGGTGCGGCGGCTCGTAGGGCAGCGGCTGGCGGTACGCCGTGTACGCGGGGAACGCGTAGCGGCCCGTGGGCGTGGGCGCGCGCGCCTTGCCGCCCGGCGTGCCCGGCTTCTCCTGCGGGCCACGCGCGCATATATATTTATCATATTATGATACAACAATACTACGATTTGGATACCGCTACTATGTACAAACTGGGTAATGCTCCAGAGATCTGTGGATGTCCAGAGGTCAATATGTACGATTATTTGTTTGACATTGAATTAAAATGAGCATAGCTTACATCTTTGGAGCTTTTCGGTGTCGATCGACTCGAAGAAGACCCCGATCTGGACGGTGGGCGAGGACCATTCTCTGTTCTGTCTCCGCCCTCCGTCCTCACACTGGGTGAACCTCTTTCCTCCTTTAAATGAATTTAGTTTGATTAGCGCCAGAGCCAGGAGCACAGATAAAAACAAATACCACAGATAATTCAAAAAAATCTCAAAGTAAGTAGCTGAAATTGAGTAATAAATATTATAAGGACTTCAAATAAATTCTTCATTTGTAGCTATGCCAATTGTGTCTCACCTCGTTCGCTACATCGACCACTAAGTCTTGATCACTTTTCTCCGCGTCGCTGTCCTAAAATGGTAGTTGTAACGTAAAATAATGTGTCACATGTAATATTTATAATAAAAAAAGCAATTGAATGAATTTGACGGGAGCAATGAGAAAACAAAAGCTATTTGAAACAAATCATTGTTAAAGCATTTAGTAAAGCTTTCATTGGGATGACTGTTAGTGATTTATCTAAAATTTTCCTAATAATGAAAGAATATACAATCATGTAATCTATTTACTCACACTCACAAATTCACACTTTTATTTGCAATTGTGGTGAATCGTGATAAACAGTGAAGAAATCATTTGAGACAATAGTAGATCTGTATTTACCGTAAGTATTCGGGATTTTCTGACTGATTTTTGGACTGCTTTATAAGAATCTATAGAAACTCTTACCAATGCTACTATACAGTTATAACGAGGATACGTTCAGAAAGGGTATATTTTTGAATTTTCAGCCGTTCAGAAAACAGTTCTCAAAATTTATGCCTGTTTCACTACATTGTCAAGAAAAATGTATTGAAGGGAATTAAGGAAAAGTTTCCGGGATTTTAACTTGCTAACGGGGCCAAAATTAGTACCCAATTCATTGCGATAAAACTGTAATTACTATGAGAATTGAAGTGGAGTAGCTAATTACAACTAACATTTGAAATATCTCTTTTTAGACGCAACTTCCAATGATATCAACAGTCATCCCACTAACAAACAAACACAAGAAGCAACAGTACGTATTTGAAGCCGACACATACACTACATAGACTCACATGACCGAGTACCTTCTCCTCCTTGCGCCGCTTAATGTCCAACGCTTCGGCCTCCGCGGGCGAGCGCGGCCGGTACTTCTGCTCGCGCTCGTGCGGAGACACCGAGCGTCTTTGCTAAAACCGTCATATACACACTTCATTATTTACTTACTTATTACTGCACCGCAATGTAGACCATATTGTTTAGGTGTTAAGTTTAACGAAAACGAACACCTCAATAAAGTTTCTTTTGTTGCGGAGAGCGTTGCGATGCTTGTAGTGTAGAGGGCATTACTGTTGCCTAGATGGCAGCACTATTCCCCAGATGGCCGTCATCGTCTTCGACAGGTTATTGCCAATGTACGATATAGTGTACTTTACTGACTTTATTTTGAGAAAAACATATATCATGACCAGACTGTTTAGCTTTTTACACTCCTTTTGTTAATTGCTAAGCACATAAGACTGATATACTAGACATTGTAAATATAATAGATATAAGGTAAATAAATAAATTACTTCTCCACAATAAAAGTACCACGTTATAGGACTCGCGACAGCCCTGATGATACGTTCAGTAAAACATGTATTACCTGTTGGCTCAATACTCTAGAAGAGACTAGTCTGTCGTCTTCACGGGGTGGTGGTTGTCCAGACAACAGTGGTGGTGGCGCTGGTCCACCAGGCAAAACGGGTGGTTTTATATCTGTTGGAGGGGGAAGCTCCACCTGAAATATGAAAAATGAAACGTTAACATATCACCGGTTATAATTACGTACGCCTGGCCTGTTTATAACTAAATTATGATGTCTTGTACCTTCAAACGAATATACAACAAAGCAAATGTAAACCGTTCTTAAATTATACAAAAACTATCACTATTTAATACTTTGCCAAGGACAATAATTATAATTGTCAAATTCACTTCAATCAATTGTCACTTGAATCGAAATTTAATAATTTGGAAATAAATTTAAGGTATCATACAGGAGCTTCAATCTGACGTTACCTTATGCGCAGGCGGGGGTAGATGGGGGGGCGGTGGCCCCGCCCCGGGGAACAGCAGCCCCCCGGCGCCGAGCAGCGCCCCCGCGCCGCCGACACCGTGCGGCAGGCCCGCTGATGCGTGAATCTGTTGCTACGAGCAACGGCCACGATTAACACTCTGACGTGGCTGCTTGGTGACACTTTTCACATGCATTTTTTTTTATAATTCAATCGAACACGAACAATTCGGGAACAATAGCAAAAAAAGTGCCATGTTTCGAGTCCACGGATTGTCTTTTTGGACTATCACCATTAACAGACCGATATGGCTTGCTTTGTTGTCTAGTTTCCAGAAATTTCTGTACGTAACTATAGCATTAATTATGCATTCAATTTCTGCATAACATGCATTCTGAATTCTCGACAGTGCTAGTAACGTTTACTCCACAAATTAATAGTGCCACTGTGCCACACAGATTTTAGAACATTACAAGTTGTAATTTCACTGAAAATATAATACAAAATTTGTATGACATTAGACAGATGCGTAGATATCCACAATTTCATCGAGCTCCGTTTTATATGGCATTAAGTTTTAATCAAAATGGTGGTACTCAAAAATATATATATACCCCGATATGACAATGAACTAAGTAAGGACGTCTGGCAATCGTAGCATTAACAGTTTTAAACATTTTAGAGAAATTACAATCAATGCCTTGTTAGTAAAGGATGAATTCGTGAAGTTAATTCTATTGTGATTTCATTAATAATTACTACACATGTCATATTATTAACATTCTGTAACTATAGAAATGTTTGGGACTCGGCGCCTACCCCGTGGGAGACACGGTGTGAAAGTATTCATGTATGTATGCATATATAGGACGATGATGTAATCATATTACAAATAAGTTTCAATATAATATGACACTGATAAAAATGTTATCATATCAATTAAAATAGACTAAAGTTATCTCTAAAGAATTAGTATACACTATAATAATTTCAACATTCCAAATAACATATAATTAAAACTATAATAACTGGATAGCGTTAACCAAAATAGTAACATCGCAACGTAAAACCAATAAAATACATCCAACATTTGAAAGAACAAAATCTAAAAAGCTACAGTGAACACGACAAGGTATCGAAGAAGCTGCAAACAAGTAAATTATAAATGTTTCGAATGCGAATAGTGATGACAAGAAACATAGAATACCTACAAACAGTAAGTACTACAAAGTTAAGTGACGTACAAAATGATCGTAAAAGCGAATTGACTCGAGTGTTGTGCATACGGCCAGGGTTGCCAGCAATCAGGTTTGAACTGCACCTTATCAGTGATGGGTCGGGTGAGGTCAAATTGAGTTTCATTGGACGATTCACGATAATATTTCGTAAACTCGTTGCAATTTTTGATTACCAATGTTCAGTAATTTAATTATATTTACGTATTAATTGCATGACGTTATCTAGAATCCTAAAAATATTATAAATGACCAAGAGTAAGCACAAACTTTTTTAAAATTTCAGAATTATGTATATCATACGAAGAAATTCGTTCAAAATCCCAAACGGTCAATAAGTGTTGTTTAACAAATAACTCAATATTGTAAATGATTATCCTGACAAATATGGCAACCCTGCA
>DWEI01001785.1:0-15800 GCA_018245875.1 Mysoria ambigua
GCAGACTATGGCCTTAACCCTCTCATTCTGAGTTCCAGCAGTGGAATATAGTTCCACTCATCAAATTGATATCAAAGTGACTTACAACCCAGATTGTACATAACTCTAAAACATTCTAGGACCTGCACCATACAAAATACCATGTCTGATGTTATGTAAAGACATTTTTATAGTCCAATTCATTAAATAATAATATGGTCCAATTGAACTCATTGATCAGCATTGTATTTCATAGAATCCTATCTAAAAACTAAAAACCAATTTAAGCACATCAAGAATATGTTGATGAGCCACAGTATGTTTTTAATACTTACCATGCCTGTTGCCTGCTTCTGTATAATATCAACACATTGATCCACATGTGCACAGAAAAAACTAGCAATGAATTCTGTGTTTTCAATGTAATTTTACTATGAATAAAATTTGTTGTAGAATTATGCAATATTATACCTTCACTGGAGTGATCCTGTATCTCTCAGGCGATTTCTCAACTGTTTTCAGTATGTTGCATTGTGGTGTAATAGATGCACCGATATACAAATCATCGTCCCTATTCTTCAAGAAACAACGATATCTTTCGTCTCGTCGAGATTCCTTTGTGTTGGCAACAGCAAAGAAATGATTCTTGTCCACAAACCAGTGTCCTGAAGTTAAAAAACTCTATACAATTTAGCACAGTACAAATTTCAGAGTAGTATTTTTTTTACATATATAAAAAACGTAACTTTACGTCTGTAATCCCCAAAGAGGTAGGCAGAGGAATGCTGAACATTCCCGTTATGTTTACATCCCATTACGTAATAGGTGGTAAGCATATTGCCATACATCAGGCACATATCCAGACTCCGAACCACTACCAGAATTCTAATTACATTTTCTAGTAGAAAGTTTCCTAATTAGAAAAATTTTGTAGCTTTCGACCCGGGAATCAAATCCGGGACCTCCCAATTTCATTCGCACTTGCAACCAAGACAATGACAATGAGACAGCCCTTTTTTTTATATAATTTTTAAATAATACATTTTATTGATTAATACTTAAAATAATTAGTTTATTAAATGATAATAATTAACTGCCTCATTGTTTGTGTCAAATGCAAGTGTGATTACTGGTAGATTTTTCTAATTTAAATTTTCTAGTATTCATTTGGAGTATGGATATGTACCCCATGTATTTTAACAGGCTCAACAACTATTCCATAGTGGGATATAGATTGCTCTTTCTGCGTACCTCTTCCAGGATTACAGGTGAGAAGTTGTTTCTTAAACAAAACTTTTAATCTCCAAAGAGGTAAACAGAGAAATGCAGGACACTGCCACATTTCACCTATTATATTTATGTCCCATTCAAATAAGAATAAGTCAAAGACAAGGTCAAATAAGAGTAATTATTAAAATTCTAAAACTTGTAACAATTACTCTTTATTTAATAAAAATATTTTAAAACTGCTTTAAAATGAAAATATATTTATATAAATACCACATACCCAGACAACTGAACTCCACTACTCCATCGAAGGTTCCTGACATTCCTTGACATTTTCTATATGTAATGTTGAATTTCTGATTCGTGATCAGAAACTGTGTACCAGCAGTTTGACATGACTTGATTTGAGCATCTGGATGATTGCATTCACCAGTGAATCGAAAACGATTCTGATAAGCAAATTGCCACACTCCTTCAAGTGATGACCGACAGTTGACCTAAGAACCAATATATAACATGAAAAAATAGTGCTCAGAAATTAAGTTATAATCATACAAAGTCATATACAAAAATAGTATTTTTTAAGCCTTACATTGATAATACAAATTATTTCATTAATTTACTGTAACTACACTATACATTGTAAACTCACTTTTGCATGACATGAAATGGAATATTAATTTAAAAGTCACTAAACACAATTAAATATAAAAAATGAACATTTTTAATTACTATAAAAGTCTTAAGGCCTTACTGAAACTTTTAAAAATTGACTCATATTTTTATCATAAAATTCATAGAAAACACCATAAAAGCCACTTTTAGCATACCTCACAACTTTGAAATCAATCAAATGTTTCTTAGACTTATTGAGCAAATTAAAATTTATATTATATTAAAGTGAGTAAGCAAATATGACATAATAGTCATGTTATATTTAATTTTTGTATATTTCATTATTTCAATTAAAAAATACTGACAAATATAAATAGAAAAAAAGGCATTAACATAATTACCGGAACAGCATTCTCTGAAAACAGAGTGATGAGGTACTGATCTGGGTTTAAGCCCCTGCAGACACGTTCAACAGTTGGTGTCTCATCGGGGTCGAGATCCACACATGGTGTTTCAATTTTCTCCAACACATTTACTGTCCGAACAATAAGTTTCACACAGTAGTAGCACTTTGTGTAGCTGAATACCATTGTGTAATTCACATGGTAATCTGCTTTTATGTCTACACAGACACCTCTGAAAAATGAAATAAAATAATTACATCAAGTTACGACTTGGACACAGATAAACTTATTAAAAAAATAGATTTGAAACAAGCCTGCAATAAATTAATTATAAATTTCAACTTTGTCTTTCATGACCATAAAATACATTGAATCGTAAGGAAATGTTATTTAACAACGTAACGAAATTCAAACCATCCACGATGATGTAAATGGGTGAATGTAATTTAGGAGATATAACGTTCGACGGACCTTTTTGTAGATATATAAATATATAGATAAGAGGAAAATAAAAAGCATAAACTACCACCTTATATTGATATGACGTTACTTAACTTTATTAAGATACAATGGCATGCATGGTCTCCGGGAATGTAAAAAAGATCTTTAAACAACTTTTAAAAGTCTTTAGACGATTATGATTGCTGATCTTTATTGTGTTTATTTACCTTCCTGTCATCTCCTTAGCGTTGATTTCTGTAAGGGTTTGTTTTCCATTTTCAAACGAAAACCATGTATTGCGCAACACCACTGGGATAGTACAATCCGCCGAAACTGATGCAACTATAACAATTTATATAAAATTACATACATTGGGCGTTACCGTAAACTTAGTCGTTATTGTACATAAATTCAAAACAATATAAGTGCTTACTGCCTGTTATCAATATAATTAATAAAATAAAACACAAGTTCGTGTTACAAGCCATTTTCTTTGATAATTTTATTTATACAAATACATAACTCATATTTAATCAACTTAAAAATTTGAAGCCTTAAACGGAGGAAAGAAATGACAAAACTAGTTAACCCGTAAGGAAATTGATTGACAGAGAGTCAAAGATAATGAATCTTTGCTACAACCGAGATTGTAAATTTGTACCGAATAGATACTATAGACTTTAAGCCATAATCAAGATTTCCACATTTTGATAGTTTGTTAGAAAGAAATAGTTTGAGTATATTATTAAGACCGAGCTATTAGGTAATTAAATTATCATCAAAATACTAATAACCGTTTTCTTAGATATTTATCAAATAACTTCACATTTGGCCAAATAATTCATTTGACGAAACTACAAAAACGTAAAACTTTTTTATGAGATTGTTTAAATGGTCAAATTTTTATATAAGTTTATAATTTACCAATGTAGGTACTATAGATATATGTATTGTATTGTATTATAATATAATGTAATGTTCTGTTCAGGGCTGTCAGCAATGTCAGTTAAGTCGAGCTTTGAGCTGCATTGTTTGGTACGGAAGACGTTAGAAGTGTTTTAAATTAATAAAAATACAATAAAAGAAAAGCTTAAATAGTAAGGAAAGGTGAAGAACTATAATATGTTGAAGAATAAATTATTAGTATACTAAAATATGATATATACGTGTGACATTCTATATAGGATTATTTGTATACAGGCATGGGTCGCCGCAAATCAAAAAGAAAGCCTCCGGCGAAACGAAAAGCCATTGAACCGCTGGACCAGCAGTTCAATTGTCCATTCTGTAACCACGAAAAGTCATGCGAAGTAAAAATGTATGTAACTATGAGTACATCTTAAAAATGTTTTAACATAAGTATGGCGATAGGATTATAAATCGTAAACATATTTGTTCACACAGGGATCGAGCGAGGAACACGGCTAGAATACAATGTCGGGTCTGTTTAGAAGATTTCCAAACATCTACAAATGTTTTGTCTGAGCCAATAGACGTTTACAATGACTGGGTCGATGCGTGCGAAAGCGCAAATTAATTTATTAGGTTATTTTAAACTTCTTTATTATTATATTTTAATAAATTTCTTGCTAAGTTATTTTATTTGTTGTGTATGATAAAAATAATAGGGAATCTGGACAAGGACATCTTATTGGCTATGATATTAATAAATTTGTTTTCTCTTGACAAGAATCTTTAAAAAAACTGAAATATAAGCATCGGCTGTAATAACTGAATCTAATTTTTACACATTATGTACTCTTTCTGAATCATTATCAATTTGACACAGCACTATGCAATTGATATGAGGTAAAAAACAATGTATTAATGTACATTTTTTGGTACTTTAATATAATTACTGCTTATGTGTCTATCTCATTAAAATTTTGATAGTCATGGCTATTGTCATCATCAGATAATTTAACATACAAATGTACAACATGATAATAGTTGATGTAATATCAGCCTAGTTTTGCCCTGAAGGAGTGGGTAGAGGTGTGTAATACTCACACATTTCACTTTTCACTTGTTATATATAACCATCTATTTTAACTGATCTAATACATTTGTACTGTTTGCCAAATTGACTTTGACAGATGAAACCACACTAGAAAGGAACATTTATAACATTAACTACTTTAAATGAAGATTATACTTTAATATTATTTCATTTGTGTAATGGACAGTTTATAGAAATCTAGAATCTGATATCATAAAATAAATTTTGAAATAATTTATGGTAATTTTTAAAATCATATATGGTATATTTTTAAAGAGCCCAATGCCTACAAAATGCCCAGACTCCACTGCTGTATTTCAGTAGGGATGGAGTCAGCTAGCACTATCACTGTCCCCTGGGATATTCTATGATGTAGGTAGATAAAACCACCCTTAACTCTGAAGCAGATGTTAAGGATATAAAGCCAAAGACAAGTTACTAGCACCTAAAAACCAATTCGACTCTGCATAGACAATAACCGAAGTAAAATATTGTGAGGTCTCTATGTTATAAGATAGCAGTCCTATCAGAAGCCTAGAGTGTACAGGGTTTGTCACCAATTTGGTTAAAATTAACTTGATGTCATAAAATTAGCATTACCAAACTTTTTTTTTTATAATAAGGAAGTAGAGGACAGGCATGCAGTCCACCTGATGGTGAGTGGTTACTGCCGCCTATGGACATCTGTAATCAATCCCAGATAAGTCAGCCACAGATGCGCCTCTACCCCTGAGGACTAAGATAGAATGCCTCGAAAAAGTATGTCTCTCTTACCACACCCTTCAAACCGAAACATAGCAGCGCTTAATGCTACTGTTATACGGCAGAAATAGGTGTGGCGGCGGTGCTGCCGGAGTCGAACCACAGACGGTTCTACCACCAACAAGACCTGACCACTTTTTGGACTAGACCCACCCGACCTGATCAAATAGACAAGATAGTGGCTGATAGGGAAGTCAGAAGTGTCTGAAACCAGTGTGCAAGTATGATGAATGTGGAAGAGATGCAGCAAGTCTAAGATATTTTTTACGCAGTGCTTTGAACCCAGCATGAAGATATGTATGTACCACTTCTTGGAAAGATGGTCTTGACCAGGCTGACACTGAGATTTAGCTATAGTACTGAAGATGACAATGATATCCTTAAAGGAATTTCAGCTTAAATAAAAGCACTAAAATTATTTGTCATTGCTTTATTTTCAACAGTAAGATTAGGTCAGCAATTCACACATTACAAAGCAAATTCTGCATTCAAAACATTTTATTTCCATCTTGTGTTCTATCATTATTGATACTATTGAATAATATATTTATTTCCTTTTTAACAACCACCACCAAAATCTCTTGGTTGCTGACCGTATCTAGTAATTGCACATAGTTATAATACACTCACAGACAAAAATATAATTATTATTAGTCCAATCTAACACGTAAGCACTACTGCAATAAAAGCATGATTTATATTAGACTTTGTCATTTGACAACATGAGATTAACCACTTTATTAGTGAAAATGGAATGTATTTAACACTTTCCATACTTTGATAAGATAACAATCCCAAACTACTATATATTAACAATAAATAAATATAGCAAAATGTTTTCTGATTTATTTTTAAGTCTAATTTTTAACTGTAACACCACTATTTAGTTCATAAATTTTGTTAAAATGTAGTACATTATTAAATTTAACACATGATAACCATAACATTTCTTGGTGTTTCCAATTACCTTTGACAGTCTGTATTAAGTCTGGAGACATCGTTTTTAAAAAATGACAATTATAAGAACGGACTGCAGTTTTTCCCCATTTATGTAATAAAATAAAGTCAACCATTTTATTTGGTAACAAATTTATAAGAGATAATATAGTTACCGACGTTCTGAGTAAGAGAAAAACGAGAACTATCTTACTAGGCAAGCATTTATCATTTCCATATTTGATGTAGTTTTAAAACATTTTTAACCTGTTTATTAACAATAAAACAACAAATTGTAATTCTATATTTTAAGTCAAACTAATATTGCACATTATTGATTTCGAAATCATACAAAAACCTTAAATCGGCACTAGATATTGATATATAAATATTATCGAAGGCCTTATAATTACGTAAATATCAATCTGAATTAGCTAAGTACAACACTTAAAGCTTAATTCATAAAATTACTTGTACTTTTTGCTAATAGAATCGTAAGGTGACTCAAAGCTTTATTAAACATTCTACTAATAACAGTATAGAAATAGTATTATTAAAAATTGCATTATGATTTTTTTTTAAATTGAATAGCAAACACCGCGTTTGATTGGTATCTGCAAGTCCATAGCTTTGCTACCAAATATTAATGAAACGACAAAATTATTTCACAATTGTAACATCCGCCTTTAACGATTTAATGCCACTCTTAAGGACTAGGATACAACAGCTCACGTGCTAAAGGACTTACAAATAGAACGCTTACCCAGCGCTTTTGAAATAATGGCATCCATTTATGAATAAAATACGTGCCACAATTTTTCATCCTGCTACAAGGTTTTAATATTTGCGACGTCCAAAATTCGTGAGGTAATTTTAGCGTCGTATATTAATTGCGTTCTATCTGAACAAACCTTTGTGGTTACACTGAATTTTACACCCGTTAGTCCGTCAGACAACTAGGCCGGAACGGGTGTCATATCAGTAAACTAGTCAAAATTAGATATTCGCATGTTAACCACCATCGAATAATACTACAATAATAAATACTTCGACTTAACGACATTCTCCTAATCTAATCATATAACTATGACACAAATATCAAGAATTTTATTAAATTAACAGACAGCATCAAGCTGTATCACAATTCAATAATGAATCTTCAAAAAAAGTATATTGTTCACAAAGAAATATAATACAGAAAAATTATTGAGCTATTGCCTAGACTTACAACCCCGGGATGTCTGTAACCATGTCATGTTTCAATATTCAATCACATTGATCTATTAATTATGCCTATAATAACAGATAGAGATACTAGATTCTATTTACATAAATTCACTATGGAAGATACAATACAAAATAAAAAATTACTAGGAAAGATACAACACATGACATGGTCACTAGAGTCGCATACCACCGATCCCTCCGTGCACAAGCTGTGTCAAGAAGTTTTAAGGCCATAAAATAGCTCGGACTAGGGCACACACCGGAACAACTAAACCAAATGCCATCAAGCATTCGACTTACCTTGGAATGTAGTACATACATACATAACCATAACATCTAACATACTGGATTACAGAATAAATCGTAGATTAACAATACAAGGGTATACAGATAATAATTATTTCATTGATTATTTAGGGTAACATAGATAATTGATAAAATGTTTATCACTTAAAAGCATAATATAGTGTGCAATTTAAAATTTCCCCATGTCCACGAACGAATCATACTGGAGATCGCCGCTGTCACACAACGCCTGCTCGTCGGCGTCGCACGGCGCCGCGGGCGGGCCGGCGTGGTCGCTGGGCGCGTCGCCGCGCGCGCCGCGCCTCTCCGCGCTCGCCTCCGACAGCTCGTACACGCTCATCAACGTCGACGTTTCGTCCACGTTGACCACGTCGAACGTCTGAGACAGCAGGGCGTCATCGTAAGCCAGTGTGGGGACCTCGACGTGCGACGAACACGCGTCCTCCGTGTAGCGACCGGAATCGCCCATTTCTGATACGTTCAGCGACAGTGTGTTGTCGTCGCAGGCCAGACTGAAACGGGCTATTTGTTCGCGCGTGTCCTCTTCGGTGCGATCGTTACGCGACACGTCAGCTATAGCGGTTACGTCGCCGCGATGCTCGTTCGTCATTGAAATGGAGTTGTCGTCTGACAAGTCAGCCTCCGCGTTCAACGTCACCGAATCGTCGATATCATCCTTTTCCACGTGCAAATGTTCCAAATCATCAACGCACTTGGTGGAATCGTCGCTGCTATCCGATACAATGAGTTCGATGCTACGATCCAATATGGCAGTGTCCGTGCACGTCGACATTTCGTCTTCGAATACGATTTCAACGCTTCTTATCCTCATCAAAGGCATCTTGGCTGGCGACAGCTCATTGCCCTTGGCCGTCCGGCCCTTCAACCGGCTGGAATCGATAAGCGATTCGGCAGACTCGCTCACGTCGTCGTAATCGATTTCGAAGCTTCGTAGATCCGAGGCACAGGGGGTACACTCGTTGACTTTAGCGGTCTTTAATGGTGAGACATGAGCATTGGTGGGGTGATCGGGTGAGGGCGTGAGCGTGGTATGCGTATGTAATCCCTAAGGTTGCAACGAATCTTATTGTATGGTGGTGCCCACGTCGAGGCCACCCTCCTCCTGCATCTTCGTGAGGAACTTCACCACGCGGTACTGCTCTTCGGTCTGCTTCACCATGTCGACGAGCGCAAGGAGCTTTTTGATGCCGATGAAGATCCTGTTAACCGAAGAAAAAATAATTTAGGTGTTTATAAAAACTCATATATCACCATGGGTAATACAATACGCTTTGATTAGGCTATAAGAAAAACAATACAAAGGATGGAGGTGTATTGACCAGATGCCGCAATGCTGTTTACACTTAAATGTGACAAGAACAATGTGACTATGAAGTATAGAAATAGTCAAAATTTTATTTATCTTGACATAACTAACCTTTGGACATGGCTGTTGCGACTATTGCTAGCAGAGGATGTCGAGCGTCGCAGATACCCTAACATCCTCTGTGATTTGCTTTGCTTCATGTATAGCCTGCAAATATACAGGACACAGTCGGCTGGGACCTACCTACCTGGGCTGATGAAGGCATTCACTGCACATGTTACCTATTTTATTTAGCATTACTGTTGCAACACATTTAGCTTATTATTAAAGTCCAGCCTTTACACATCCTCACTTAACAATGACAGCCTCGACCGTCAAAGCTTGAAATACGTCTAAAAAACATTTCTATAAATCATTATAGTTATTTTATCTGATCTAACAGTGTCTGGTTGCAGAAATACCACTGGTGATTCTTACCAATGCTCAGGACTATTCTAACAGCCATAACCCTCCCAAGATGACTTTAGACAATTGTACACAAACAATAGCACTCACAGAGGAGTCTGATACCACAATTTGTAGTCACGAATGAAGGAAATCCTGGTCTAGCCGCGAAAGCTATACGCTTAAGATGTGCTGTAGAACAGTTACGAAGACCATACAATACCTACTTTAGGTGCGAGCTGCACTTACCTGTTATCACGTAGCTATCATTATAGCCAACGATGAAACCACCGTTCTCCATCAAACCGCGAAAACCTACCTTAGATCCGACATTCAGTTACAATATGTTGTCAGTTGAGTCCAGAGCCAAACACCTTATTTTGGTCTACTAGAGGAACCTTCAAAAATTACACAGAAACTTTGATATGTGGGATTGGCACCACACCAAAACGCCTTCGGTGGCTATCCTTTGATCTACAATAATAAGAGGCCTCCTTAATCTCCAGCATAACAAAAGCCAATGGTAGGGTAGGGGGCTCACTCACTTGGCGCCGCGCAGGTCGTTCTGAATGTGCTGTAGGTCGCGCTTGGAGAACACGTCGCTGTCCTCCAGCACGGCCAGCACGTGCTCGGGCTGCGACAGGTTGTGAACGTGCAGCACGCCCGTGAACGCCGATAGCACCTCCATGTCCTCCAACACTTGTCTGCGAATGACCAAATATATAAAAGAATCTTCTATTTTGAAACACAGTCATAATGCCCACAAGCATGTTGATTAATCTGTGAATCAGAGCAGTCTTGACCTAGTAATACTATCAAAACTGTATCAAAAAACAACCATCAACATGATTCTGTTAGTGATTATAATAATACTTGAAATGCAGGAATCCTGAATGGTGAATCAGAACATCATAAATTCATCCTGACAGTAAATAGTGGGAATTTTAAAATGTATTACATTGTATTACTAAAGTCAGTGTCTAGAAGCTATATCAAATAATTATTATTACTACCCAATTAGTTAAAAAATAAACAAAAACATACCTTCGGCTGCTGGTGCAAAGGATGAGCAGCTTTCTGCCTTTAGGCGGTTGCTTCTTCAGCAGTACCAGGAGTGCTTGCAGAGTTAAATTGGAATATCGCGGGCCAATGGGACCGTAGTCCAACAGTCGCTCAATGTTGTCCACTAAGATGCACGACAGGCTTGAGCGGTAGGCGTCGTCGAAATACTGGCAAATAACAATCATGCTTATTACAATATGTGTTTCATATATAATCTAGTTATGAGCACAAATCTTTAAAAAACTAATGCCCTTTCAAGTCAATAAAACAGTGAGGAAAACAAAATATTTTAATATCAACACAAAATTATATTACATGGACAGAGAAAGGTTCATCATTACCTTCCTGATCTGCAGGCATTTAGCAGACTCAGTGAATCCGACCATGTCCTCTGGAGAGCACACCTTGACGAAGGGAAAGTCGGACATCTTAGCCAACTGCGCCGCCAGCGCAGTTTTACCACTGTTGGGTGGACCTTCCAGCAAGACTGATACAAGCCCTATAGAAAAAAATTGGCATCCATTATATAATCAAAGAGTGTATATCTTTAAATGTTTTATAGTATTCCCAAATAATTCTAATTTTCAATATTCTAATGTGATTTCATATGTTTATCAATTTTGCTACTGTGATAATAAATACATATTATACTAAGTGTACAACCAGATTTTTATAAGTGATTTTGCTAATAATAAGATTAGAAAAAGACGGAATGAGAAATCATACCACTGGCTTCAGTAGCTCTGGCCTGCTGAATGTAGAGCTGTCCATCTTCCAGTAAGGAGGAAACAGGTGTTCCCCAATTAAGAATTCCGCGCGCCAAGAAATGCTCCAACGCCTCAGCTGCAGTACCAAACGCCTGGTACAAACGATTTTAAGTTTTTATTATATACCTTAAGAAGCTTTGATTAGAGGCAATGGACTAATAGTATTGTAACTATACTAAGGTTAGAACTTTTTATTACAAAATAATTATAATATGTAGAATAGAATATTTAAAGCTTGCTTAAATATTAATCAGAGGCCTATTTAATATTCTTGGTATTAGGTCACTTACGGGTTTGATATCGTTTTCGAGAGCATGTAAAAAGTCACTACGTTCCACCATCAGCTTCTCCATGGCCTCTGGGTCCACCTCAACCTTGCTTGAGGCCTTGATAAGCCGGTTCATGGCTGTGGACTGCGCAGCGCGTACCAAACCTTCCAGTTCGGCACCGGAGAAGTTCTTTGTGAGAGCTGCAAGCTCCTAATAAGACAGGAAAACATGTATATATTTAATATTAGAAATGTATGTGTATATGTATAGACTCTGCAAGCGTAGAATTTATAAAACCCTCGCAAGGGCTATCCAGCACATGTGTGATACCAAGCTTCGTAAAATTAAACGAACGAAAACCTCTCTTACTCAAGACACTGCCTATCCCTGATTATTTTATATTATTGACTTTAAATTAACTGTCTGGTCTGAGATATACCTGAAGAGTAAGACAGTATTAATTCCATACCATTAATCTATTATTGGAGTCTTTGCCATATTAATACTTTTACTTAGATATACACTATTATAAAAGAACTATAACCGAAATAAAATGTATTAAAACCCGTCAAAGATCGTTTCAAATAAACCTACTCGGTGAGTGGAGAAGATTTTGGTCGTATTTAATATAGAAGTTTAACACACTAATAAATTCTAATTCTAAATTGTTTTACGTTAGCGCTCAAGTACGGTGTTGCCATCAAACCGACCTTGCTATCCACGTCTTCGGCGATCTTCTTATACTCGCGCATGCGTTTGGTATGAATGTTTAGAATTTGAACTCTACCCTTTTCATCGGGAAGTCCAATTTCCATCTGGACCTCCAGTCGGCCGGGGCGCATGAGGGCCTCGTCGA
Organism: Mysoria ambigua; assembly: GCA_018245875.1. Lineage (NCBI taxonomy): Eukaryota > Metazoa > Arthropoda > Insecta > Lepidoptera > Hesperiidae > Mysoria > Mysoria ambigua. Next base: position 12,622 of record DWEI01001785.1, read on the forward strand.
TCATGTCCCGTCTGTTCGTCATACCGATAACTAGGATGTTGTTTAATTGATCCACACCTATGGACAAGTTCCAATTAATTAACATTTACTTATAATAAGCCCAGTTATTTTTTCATCGATTAGAAAAATATGTCATCTATGTGTCTGTCTCTATGTGTATATGATTTAAAAAGCAATAGAATAATGTGAAGGACGAATAAAAGCAAGTAAACAAGATAAAGACATACAAATTAACATGTTAACCAAGCTAGAACGTAGTCTTCGCCCATAAACCGTATTGATAACTTCATAACAATTTACCGTCTATTTTGGAGAGCAGCTGGTTGACGACGGTGTCGTGGACACCGGTGTTGCCTCCCACGGACCCTCTCGCCTTGCAGATGGCATCGATCTCGTCGAATATGATAATGTGGAGGCCGCTGTTGGGTCCGCACTAAAACAAAATAATAGACGTCAAACAGAGGATGTCTTACACCGTGTTACCGTGTCAGGAATCCTCTTTAACAGGACATTTATTGTTTCAGTTTTATTTTATTATTGCGTCTAGCATGAGCCTGAAGCGTCATTTGCATAATACCCACACACCATGTCCCAGTGATTTGTTGTCCTAGTGTCCCAGTTTTTTTTAACCGAACAGAAATATTGACAAAGATCCTGACTTCAGGACATATAAAACGCGGAACAACTGTTTCAGTCAATGATTTGCTTACGACTCAGTTTCTTTAATTTAAACAATAGTAACACACACTTTTACATAATTGAGTATCTCTACAAGTGTCGCGACATACCCTCTTCTCTTCCTCCTCTGCGTCGGCGAACAACCTTCTGATGTTGGCCTCGCTCTCGCCTACATACTTGTCCAATATTTGCGGCCCGTTCACGATCTTAGGTTCACGCGCGTTTAACATCTTACCGATCTGGCGAGCCATCAGAGTCTTACCGGTACCAGGGGGACCGAACAGAAGAATGCCTTTCACGTGCTTGCAACCTGGACATTATATATAATTCATAAGGTATGTCAGTTGAGGATTCAATACAAAATATTCTCTTTTTCAAAGCATTGATTTAAAATTATATTATTTCTTTGTCCATAAATGTTTATTCGAAGTTATATTCAAATTTGTTTCTCCTCACCTAACTGTTCAACAACTTCTGGTGGAAATACCCTAGAAGCGAACGCTCGTCGGAAGATGGCGTTAAACTCTTTATCTAGACCGCCGATGCCCATTTTGCCAAAGTCCCAATCGGGATTGATGATAGACTGGCGAGGTTGTTTCCTAATAAAAGAAAATAAATTTCTTTAAAACATATTGTCCATACTTTTTATAGAAAATTATATTATATGTCAAATATTTTAAATACACGCCACAAAGTCATTTAAAAAATATACGTAATAGAAATGTTTTTAAAGGCTTTACTGAAACATATCTTACCCTTTAGCCTTGCCAACCAGGTTAAGTGAGGAGTTCTCTGCTTTGTCGAACTGAATACATGCATCTGGCAGCAGGCGGCCCATTCTTGCGCGACGGGGGACCGCGTTGGAACCAGCCGCTAGCGCTTGGACATCCACAGCTATAGTTAAACAATTAAAAGTTTAGATATACTCTATGGTATCCAGTTCCCATAATTTAAAAATGGAAAACAAATAAAGATTTTTGTAGTCACTTACATTCCAAGTTTTTAACAATCAGAGACAACACTTTCTTCTCCTGGAAAGCAAATGCCAGTTGTTGCCCCACTGTAAATACTTGGTTGGAGAACTGGATGAGGAAGTCCCGAGCCATTTGCTCCGAATCATAAGGCTCCAAGGAAGTTCTGGTGATTTATATCACATTTAATATAATGACACATAAAAATAAATATAAAATACATCCTGTACTGATACCAATAACCAATTACAATACAGGTACAAATGTCAAAGGTAAATTTATTACATACTTATGACAATTGGTCCTTCAGTTCTTGTGTTTAAATGATTGTGTATATTTGTTTGAGTGTATGACTACTACTTGAACAGTATTTTCAGTAAGTATTAAAAAGAAACTATGTATTACAAACTAATACTTACGTTTTCTTAAGCATGAAATCAGCTTCCAGAGTAACACTGCACAGACATTCCAAAGTTTGGGGTTTACATATTTTGCCATCTATAGCCCGCGAGTAAAACAACATTGTGGCTTCGTTATTCTCAAAATAACATACATCATATTGAAAGGTATATGAAATTAAAGGAACATTTAAATGACACACATTCCATAGACTCTGTGACTTTCATTGTCAGTTACCAAAGGCTAGTCCAGTAAATTTAACAAGATCTGGCAGGAACTGCCAATTTACACAATGTCAACAATAAATATGTTAATGACTTCCTTATGAAGTATTTCAAGATAAAAATCAGTGGTAACAAGATAATATATTTTTAAATATATTTAATGCTACTAAATTGTATTAACAGAGACATTCCTAGCATTTAGATGTTGCGACGCCAATATTGCAAGGATTTACACACCTAGAGACATACTATAGATCTTTACTGGGGTCTGTCACTACTCTACAATGACTTGACGATGACACTAACTGTTTGCTTCTAGCATGATAACAAATAATCATACTTAATTTCATACCTGGCCAATAGACAGAGTAGCCCATTTCCTCTGCGGTGCCGAAAACCCAACAGTCCCACGATCAACACCGTTATAAAATTGCACACTGAAGACATAGTGCTGGGACGGTCCAGTGGATACTTCAATATGCCTGTCAATTACATAATTTATTACATAACATAAATCAATACACTTAGATATGAAAACATAAATAAATTTAGAGAAACAAGCATTAGTATTAAACACACAGTACTACAATCCATTAAGTTCTATTGTTTGATAAGTCTAGTGATTGCAAATGTAGTAATTGGGTTAAAGGTCTTTAGAGGTACTCTTTATGATTAAATTATAACCTTAACCTTAATGAGAAGGGATATATCATTAGCACCACTCATTTAGTTACACCAATGGCCTTTTATATATCAACCCTTCTATCATTCCACTGTTGGAACATGGGTCTCCTCTGAGAATGAGAGGGTTAAGGCGATAGTCTGCCACACTGGCCAAGTGCAGGTTGGCAGACTTCACACACCTTAGAGAACAATTTTTTTTTAGAACTCTAAGATATGCAGGTTT
>DWEI01001786.1:0-15800 GCA_018245875.1 Mysoria ambigua
TACATAGTGGGACGTAAACGTAACCGGTGAAACGTGGGAGTGTTCTGCATTCCTCTGCCTACCGCTTCGGGGATTACGGGCGTGAAGTTACGTTTGTTAAATTATGATAGCATATTTGCTCAAGGATTGATTAAAAAAACGTTGTTATAATTTAAATTATAACAAAGTTTTTTGGACCAATCGTTCGCGATTTATGCTAAACACATTTACTACATACAGTACATTTACTAAGGTCAGCAGCCACGGGAGTAAGATATATTAACAAACGGTGCCTACGGTACTCGCATATAATTCGCTATGAGTTTTATGAAGGTCCTTGACTAGCGGTATTCATTATAGTCGACTTAGCGCTGCGATGTGTTGAAAGACCTACGTAGCTTTGAACGTAATGGATTTTTTACTTTATTACATTATTCTTTTATTACATACGGACGATATGTGTACTATACACATATTTATGTACCTCCATGTAACGTTTACTAATAGTAAAATAATAATAGAATATTTAATAAAAAAACTGTTTAGATACTACAGTAGTACATTATCATTTATCTCTGTTATAATAAGTCAAGTAACGACACACATTTACCTAAATCAATTAAGAGCCTCTACGATCGTTATTCTTTTTAAATTCAATATATGCCCTGCAATATCCAATAGAGCCACTGAACAGTACGCAGTGCATTACCATCTTGGCATGCTGTGCTCAGTGACCCAGCTAGTCCCATTGAGCCCGCTCGTGATATTCCAGGCATATAAAATGTTTTTAAACATTTCACATATAGCCACACCTCGAAGAGTCTTTTAACGCACTAGTAAAATATCGAAATAGATTTATAGCATTCGTGTAATATGATTTAATAATTCCAACCAAATTCTCATATTTCAAATTTTCCTCAAAATAAATAAATAATGTGTTCCTGTTAATTAATCAATTTACATGACGAAATTTTGTTAAATTTTAACACGATTTGTTTCATAATTTTTTGTATCTTAATGTGTGTACATTTGATATTGTTATGTGTAAATAATATAATTGTGTTACTCGTCCGTGAAGCTCGTGCCGCTCGTGCTAACTACACGCGGCTATTAGGAATATGAATACAAGTTACAATGAGCTTGTTTGTATTTTTTGGCAATAGTGTCAGCTTCTTGTGATGGCTACAACACTCTGCTTTCATCTGATGAATACGATATGTTTCTCGTCTTCAGCGACTGGAGCATACTTCACCACGCTGTTTCGGCAGGGCGATGCGAACACTGAACTTTGAGAAGCAGTTATATATCTACCTATTTATATGTTTATTTAATAACTTCTTTTATATTACTTTGTTCAGCATTAGGCTGGCGTTTCACTGATATCCCGCGTGACTGAATTCAATCATTCTGTTTGTTATTCGTTCATTCATTCGCCCATTTATATATCTTAGTAATATATCTTAGATACTGGCATAAATCATGCATCGATTTATGCTAGTATCTAAGATATATTACTTTATCATACTTGCCATTATGTTATTGGTCACCAAGACCCATGTTTTTGCGTTGCTTAAATTCACGGGTCATTCAAATGTAACGCATCAAGGTCAATGAGCGCGTCTCATTTGTGTAAAATTAATTAAAACCTCACCAAAGAAAAATCATAAGTGTGTAATTAATGATGTCATCGTAATATTTGTTATTATATTAGATAAGCCAACACACTCAAAAATAACAGAAACTTTTGAAAGTAAATAAACACATTTATAAAGCTATAAAGTATATAATTTCAGTAGTTCAGTATATATTTTCAATAATTACTTTATCCTGGCATTCGGATGTCACATGGACACGCTATAATGAGAGCGCTCGCATAATCATCAAAAGGAGTGAGCTTCGTTAGTAATGTATGTTGCATTCCTCGCTGAAAAACAACATGCAAAAGATGCACGGCTCGAGTCTATTATTATTAAACCTCGTTCCTACTCGTTTTTATTCTTGTAATATTTAAATATTAATGCTATTTCATGCGTTTCATGCTTGTGTCGTTGCTTTCACAATTGTAACAAAATAACATGCTAATTCTCATTGTCAATCAAATGCAAATAACTAATGTTGTGTTAAACAATCCCTGTTATCCTAACTAAAAAAACACTCCATGAAAAACACGCTTTGTACTATTCGGAATAGATTAAAAATAGGTTGGAGAACACTGGTTTAGCTACTTGTGTAATACGGCCGCAGAGAAGGTATGTACGCAGCGATAAAATATCGTGATATAAATCTTAACCAGATATAATGTACGGATATGGAGTGGATTCGATCAGATCGATGTGTTATCGATCTGCAACGGCTCTGGGCGCCCGGGGCCGTCGCGGCCCGTCCCGCTATGCGAGCCGCACTACTCATAACTGGTTGCTTGGCCGTACTTTACTACACGCACGCCGATGTGACTGCACGTGTCATAATATCGTTACACGTGTATTTACTTCGCCGATACCATATCCGACTTAGGAAATGTCACGTTATCCATACCTTGCTAATATATTTGAATTTCTAATAGCTTAATTCTCACTATCGTAGTTGTAGTATTAGATAAACGTGACATCACGCCTGTAATCACTGAAGAGGGCAACCTCTAGGAAGAGGAATGTAGTAAACTTCCACGTATCACTAGGTGGTGAAGCTATTGCCATACACTGTTTCACTGTGTGATGAACCTTTTAGAAGCAGGGTGCAGTCACCTGGGTGCAGTCAACACATTCGCATTTCGTCAGCGTCAAAGGCGTCGCCAAGGGTGGACAGTAGTTCCGTACGTTACACAATATTAGTAGGTATATTGTGTAATGTATGTAATTAAATAACTCGTGTTTTATCTAGATTTAATTTTAGTTTCACGTTGATAATATTATGTAATTAAAAGCGGAAAGGCGAAGAGTGGGGTGCGTTTTTTCGTAATGATATTTGCATTAATTACCGGCAGAGAACTAAGTTCCTCTTTCGGCTAGTTTTAGCCTAGAAATATAGTTTTTGTCTAGAAATGTAGTACGGTTTTGACCAAAATTTGGAGGGAACTTCGTACCTAACTTGTGGGCGTGTACTCAACCATTGTGTGATATTAGTAAATACATACATATTTAATTAATTTAAAGAAAATTGTGATAATTTTGTTTTTTTTTTTGTTTATTTTATTCAGACAATAATGACATCAAAATAGTTAAAAAAAAACTTAATTAAATATAAATGCAATAGCAAACAAATTTTGTTGACTTAAGAGATCATTTTTTTTATTATTTTTTATCATATGATTTAACTGCTGCATGTATATGCACATAAAAAAGATAAAATAAGATAAAATAACAATAAAAAGAGTTTATATAATATGTATATACGTAAGTGTACATTTTCTAATTTTAATTTTCTAATAGTGGTTCGGAGTCTGGATACGTGCCCGATGCATGGCAATAGACTCACCACCTATTCCATAGTGCGACGTGAACGTAATTGGTGAAGCATGGGAGTGTTTTGCATACCTATGCCTACCTCTTCGGGTATTACAGGCGTGAAGTTACATTTTTACATATATAATATTATCAATTGTGTAAAAAAAATATATAGGTACGTGGAAAAAATAGAACAAAGAGAATTGCAGATCTAGCGTAGCAGCAAAAATATACGTTGCCACTGTCAATCGTTCATACTTCGTGTCTCCGCGCGACACACGGTCGTGCGCGTGCGCACGAGTCGTATAACGTATGCAGGTCGTGCACGGTTCCTTGCGGCCCCCAAATCTCATACCACGGAGCGGGCCTTATAATAGGGACTAAATACTTGAGCTGAAGTTACTGAAATTAATATTCATTAGGGCTGGCAATTTTATCAAAGTTGATCTGTAATAGGAAACAAGATAGCAATGTTATAGAGCGCAATGTTGTATTCGGTAATTCTCTATTATATAATCATTTGTCTTTTAGTAATAAGTTTACTATAGGTATTCGATTAAAATAAGTAGTGTAAAGAATGATATTTAAAATGTAGAGACTCAATAAACTCTTTTAATAACAAGGTTTTAGAGAATATCAATCCTGTTTATTTATATATCATGAGAGTTTTAACATCGTTTTTATTCGGAACAATTCGTTGATAATGACGGTCATAATAAACTAAGGAGTACAGTTACGAGTGCCGTTAATGGTCTAGTGCTTCATGTCTCGTCTTGTACTCGGCAGTTCCAAGTTTCGTATCCTGGCTCAATACTCCAACTTTCAGTTTTTGTTTACGCTACTAACGTCTAACATCACTCGCTTCAACTCAACTTATGTGAATTGGTTATTTTATTGTTCTCATTCAACAAGACTGTTATTCTATGCGGAACTATAAAATTTGTCGGCGATGATAAAAATCACGAACGGACAACCTTAAGGGCGACGTGAGTTTATTGTAAAACTCATTTATAGGTAAATACGTGTAGGTAGATTTTATTTTAATGTCGTGGAATTATAAAGGTTTATAGGTTCTTTGTTCACTGTTATACCTAGGGCTTTCTAGAAGCAGGTGTATAAAATACAAGTCATTATTAAGCACAACCCTGGAATTCTGAAAAGATGAAAGCTCAAGAAAGTTGGGTCATATCTCTCCGCTGAGTGCACTTAACGCGTCCAAACTGATTCTCATATCGCTTTGATGCACAAATATTTTTATAGCTACACTATAATGTTGGCGTGTTGATAGTTTATGGTGTAGTTTTCAAACATTTTAAAATAACGCTAATGACAGTTAACTGTATAGTTTTATTTCTTTGTTAGGCCTCGAGAGTTATGGCTGTTTTTATTACAACATTATCATTTTAAAAGTCCGACTTCATACTGTCTTTTTGTCTGTGGTTCGTCACACATTCATAACTCGTTTCCGCATTTTACGTCTGCTTTGAATGCACTAAATCACACACGATAACTAAATGAATGACAAAAACTAATTAAGTATTATGATTTTGAGGATGAAAGGATTATTATATATGAGTCAATGAAGTCGAAGACAAAGTTTTTTAATACGTATTTTATACACGAATTTAAGACCATTTTTAAAGGTAAAAATTTCTTTTTTTATAAGATAGGTACATACAGATACGATTTTATCCGATAAGTTCTTGCCCTGTTGTTACTTCAGAAATATTACCATTATTTATCAAAAAATCCCGACAGTCCTCTCTCCATAAAAATCTAAAAAAGTTCTGAAGTAGACGACACAAAAGGCAACATGAGGGTGTAAGTTCAGGGTTCAAGGTTGAATACTCGTTATATATTGACACTTCCCGCACAAAGTCGTGTAAATGAAAACTAATTAAAAAGTAAAGCGTAAGTATCAATCAATTTTATAGGTTAGTGCCACTCATTTTTAGAAAATAACACTCATTTATAGAAAACTCTCATCATCAGTGTCACCCATTTTTAGAGAAACTTGAGACATAGCAAGAAACCGTTTATACTATTTGAAATATCACATTTTATTGGGTTTCATTACAATTTCCGGCGAGGTATATAACAAAAGAGTTTCATATTATTGTACGCATACAAAATACGAAAAAATGTTATACTCTACCAAGTTTTTATCCCCTTTACCAGCATATGATTTATTTATATGTACCAATACAACTTTAAAAGCTTGCGGGCCATCGTTTTTTTTTAATTCTTTGGAAAACTCTTTGGGAAAAATAACAATCTCAACGCTCTAAACTTTTATCGCGACATATACAAAACATCGATATTTTCAGTAACTTTCATTGACATTTTCATACCATTCATCATGCGCACGCAACTCAGTGAACATGAGAGGCAAAAACATGGGAAAATGATGGAAAGCGAGATTGTACCAGCTAACTAATATGTGATTATTTCACTTCATCGCTTGTTTCGAGATGAAAGTACAAGTAAGAAATGATCGCACGTACACGGCGCCGCGTGCCCGCGTTCATTAAATTAATTATGTACCACCGCCGTTACCCAACATATTCTCCTCTCTCATTCTGCACAACCAGTGTTATCTCCCTCGATTACACGCCGCGCAACTGGTACTTATTGTGTGTATGTTTATGCAGTAACCAAAAATATATCACCTGTATTTGGTGTAAAGAAACGAAGATAGGTTTCGATTTTAATCATGCATATTCGATCGCGCCAAGCAAGCCTTGGAATTAGACGGTATTACACAACAATAATATTTATTAAAATAACTATTTCTCTCAAACAGATTGAGTAATGTTGCGCCCGATACTGATTCTTTTTTTAAATGGAGGTATATAGTACCTATATCAAGTTGCTACATGTTTGATAATATGAAAATAATTGTAGGAAACCACACCTTAGTCGTTCAACCGTTCAGTGAAACAATGGGTATCAAACTTCAGACACCGTCATGCGTAAAGTTCACCGTCATTACTGTGCTTTAAAGCTGCTCTCTGAATATTTTATTCATCAATGTATTCCTTGTGTATTATGTGAGCATTTAAAGCGAGAAAGAGTACAAGGTACTCGACGTGATTTGGTCACTATATCCCAAATGCAAATAATAACTGTATTCAGTCTCGAGAAGGACCGTATGCCAATCGCAAAATCAATCATAAATGCGCTTCTTTGGCACATTTTTTATGTTGTATTTAGCAATAAACTCACATTTGACTTCGATCTCATCTAATGGAAACATGAGATTCAGCTTAGGGTGCCGCACGCTTATCTAAAAATGCCTGTTTCTTCTTGTCTTGTATAATTATACGATTATACGATTCGGGAAAATTATATTAAGGTGTATAAAATTGGAATATCTTTTGTCTGTATAGTGAACAATTGTTTTTAAAAAACTAACTACTCGTAGGCTTACCAAAGAATAATAGCATCATGTCGCAACAAAGCTTTGAAATGTCTAAATATCGCATTCGATGTTCTTTACTTACCATGACGTTGTCTAAACGCCAATACAACAAATATATTTCATCTTCTGTGTTTATTAAAATTGAAATAGTTTAACAATTTTCATCTCTTCAAAAAACTGCCTTGTTAGACGTGTTGGTTACAAGCGCTTCTGCCGATCATATCCCAGGTTTGAATGCCCTGTGTATTACCATACACCATACACTGTACACCATAGGCTCACCATCTATTCCATACCATAAATTAAGCTAAATATAAAAAACAAAACAAATTGAATTCAGTAGCAGTATAATTTCAGAAAACAAAGTAAATGTTCTCGATGAGATCAATAAACGTACTTCGACGTTGCGACCCTTAAGACACCTCTCTCATCTGTAGTTAACGGTGCGTCTACACGTGCGCTAAGCAACAATCGTTACCGTATCCTAAATAACAGTATCTCGCCTTTAGGTAAGTAAACCTGTCAAACTGTAGCATAAAACATGGAAACATGGAACACGTTACATGTAACAGAAATACAAGCGAGTGTAGACATGAATAATAGACAGAGAGAAATGTTTTGCGTGGATTCAGCGTGTATCGTGTGGCAAATATATTTGGCCAGCGATACGATCTGTCCGTTGAACTCGAAGGTTAATTACTTGCATTCTAGTGTGTAAGAATACCCACGCATTCATTATTTTACGTGTACTATATGGCAAATAAATAAAAATGAATGTGTAAAGTTATTGGAATACCTCAAATAAATGTTTTTAATAAGCTCGTATGTTAAGTATTTGAAAAAACTAGCAACTGTTTTGCTGATTGAATTGTTACGAAAATAAACACGTAATTATTTCGTAATTTGATAATTCTAATTAGTATTTAACATGAGACATCGTGATCGTTATGGTATATTGTATAGTCGAGATTTTTCTGCTAGTTGTATTTAGGTGAGGACATTATTCATTTACCTCTATAGGGCTAAAAATTAGGCATATTAGCTATTAATTATTTTGCATCGGTCTGTTAGATTTGGAATGCGTTAGCAAGGTATGAAACAAAACATACATAAGGTATTTTTAAGGTACTTTTAATACTCCATAACTCCATACTCCTATGTTATAAATGAAATGTTGATGGCCGCAAGTGCCGACGCCAAGACTTACCTACCTATCTTAATCAAATATGTCAGATACTGGCCGATAGGGGGACAGAAATCTCCGAAACCTTTGTGCATGTTTGTAAAGTGTGACGAATATAGAAGCAGCAGGTCTGTAAGAATAGAAATATTTGGCATTCGGCGTTCTCTGCCTACCCCGTGAGGTGCCTGGCATGACGATATTGACGATAGACTTCAATGGCACACATTTTTTTACTACAAATTATAACAATAATTATAATAATATAACACAAATATAACACAAATTATAATAATAACTATATTCTCTAAGATTCGAGAATATCACATTTGCAGGTTTTTTACCTACTTCTTTCTTTTAAATCTTTTGGTGTCAATTTTTTCGTTTCCTTTGTTATATTTTTTATTTTATTGTGTGGTTAGCTTCGTTTATTAGGGGCTAACCATTAAATCACATATAAAACGAATAAAAACGTTAAAAATTCTCCAAATGCGTATTTAGGTTAAAGATATCCATCAGTATTTTTCTTAATTTTTCTACATAACTGTATCATATTTTTTAACTACCCTTACTTCAGTAACAATTATAGTTAGAATATTTTATTTTACAATCAGTCTTCATACATAAAACTTTGTATCGTCACAAATAAAATACTAATAACTAATTATCGTTCACACACTTATAAAAATCTCACACATACGCATTTATATGGTTTTTCTGAAAATACAAACATACGTGTGTGTAAATAAAAACATATAGAACTTTCAAAATGCACTTAGTAACATAATTACATGTGTCAAAGAAAAATGTACATTTTAACAGTAATATATACCAACACGTATACAATGAAAATTTTAAACATCATAATATTTGAAAACAATAACTTGTCCGTAATAAACATGGTGTCTAAAACGCTTCCGACTTTATGGTAATATGACTAAAATTGTCCAATTATAGTTATATAACTGCCAAAAAATATGACAAATATATCACTCAATAGATAAATTAATCGTCCAAATACATCACTCAATAGATAAATTAATCGTCCAAATACATCACTCAATAGATAAATTAATCGTCCTATAATTAACCAGTAAAAGCGATACTCCAGGGATACGTGACACCGGCACACGTTCTACTTCGCCACTGGGACAGAGAGCCCGTTGTTCATTGTGCCCGATGTACAAATGCAAATGGTGGGCTCCATGAAAGAATTCTTTGATGTGCGACTGCCTTATACGCTGAGGTGAAGGAACCTGTTGGTATTATTTGAGAAGCGTGTGGTTGTCGTGAAACTGAGCTTTATTGATATCATATTTCACGCGTCGTGTAAAGTATAAGTATATATTTTTAATAGATATAAATTTAGAAGGGTCACATCAAAATACTGTAAATTATGAGGTTGCTTAATTTGGCAGCCCTATAAATATGTCTTTATTTCTCGGTAATGAATTGTCACACATCATTTATATGGCAAATGACATCTGCGAAATAACGGTGTGCATTTGCGAAGGATAAAAATAGTACACAAGTATGAATCATTGAAGGAATATTCCAGAATTGTACAATGTCTAATGTTCGACAAATTGTCGTAGAATGCGTTGACAAGTTGACGTAGCGTTCTATACATGATTGGGTGCCAACTATCACATACCTAGGTACAGCTTTAAAATAAATCAAAGGATATAATATGTAGTGAAAAACTTTAAAGAGTCCCAAATGAACATGTTTTCTAACTTGAATTAAACGAACACGAAGCCCTTGTTCCCTCTTCGAAATTACCCTACTCTTGCCAAGGCTGCCATCACCATTACCATTTTATAAATATCACTCGCAATCGTCGATACCACTAAATGAGACCTCTAAAATTATTTAAAATCAGCCTTAAAGTTACAGCCCGCTACCGCTGTTTATTTCATCGTAGTCAGAGCAAGGTTTCTTGATAAAATGGTTACATTCTGTACCAAAAGTCACCACTTTAGTTAGATCTGCATGCCGCTTTTGACTTTATAAAAGCAGGAAGGTTACGAGTTTCAGAGTACTTTGGTGGCAACGCACAAGATGCCCCGCCAATAATTAGCACCCGCACCCCATCAGCATGGACGACATTCCTTTCCAAATAAGGTTTATTTCGCTTACGTTACCCGCGTAGCTGCTCCTCCACGCCAGTTTTGAATTTATACCATTGCATTAAGATCTTAAATCGAACGGTCAATGAACTCGCAACCGAAGGAGTGTAGTTTATGCAAGATTACGTAAACTGATTAATTACCTCGTGTCGAATGACAACAAATACAAACAACCTGAGTTTAATTACCGTTTACACTTCAAAGGATATTTAGAAACGATTTATTACGTACAAGCAGCCTGCAGAGCGAGCATTAATTTTAAGTTTGCCAATGCTAACTGGAAATAACAATGTTGCGAATGAAGCTTAATTGATAAAACCCTATACATACAGATAAGTGAACATGTATTTATCTGTGCTTGAGATAATTATAATACTTGGCTTTAGTTGAGATATTAATTATGGCTCATTAAAAATTCATTAGCTATTAGCATTGTGTAATGCATCATTGTTAATTTAAAGCAGCAATGATTATCAAATGTAAAATGTAACACCTTTAAACTATACGTAAACTTCTGAGTTTACAACATACTTAAAAGGTTTAATTGAAACTGAATAGTAAACAATAAATAATTGCAAACGAATTAAATGGAATATTATTAATATTACGATAGGCATTTTTAAAGTCGGCCATTCACGCATTTTATGAGTTCAACCCGTGAATTTCGACATGACACGATAAGCCACCGAGCGGGCGGTAGCGACGAGCGGTCATCGGTCGCGGGATACGCGTGTTGAGGCAACGGGCATTTGTCCCGGTCCCGCGGGACCGCACGCCGTCGTACCGACGTACGATTTTCATCGTCCGGGAACAATTTAATGTACCCCTGATTTTGGTAATAAAGGTTTAGGGTACGATGGAACGACGCCAAGGAATGAAGGTACATTATGTAATACTTAAAATAAACGTTCAGAAACGAAATGCTGTAACTTGGTCATTTAAATAATTTGAGGAATGATTATAAGTAAATAACATATCATATTGAATAAACGGCTAAGTGATATGATGTTCAATCTTCGTATTTTAATAGCAATATGAGAAAGACTTTGAGTACTATTCAAATAACATGGTTTGGTTTATAACGGCTAGTTAGAAAGAGTGGAATACTTATACGTGATTTTTTGTTACATTTGTAAAATAATAATAATATGCTTTTAATTTTGAACTAACATAATATTTTTAATGGTATCTGTCTGTACATAAAATAAACTTTTCACGTTCCTACCGTCTTATTCTTATTTAATTCCACACCTAAAATTATATTCATAACAGGAAAAAGACAGGTTGAATTACAATATTTGAGCTGTCACGAATCCGTTGGACGCACCGGCGTCGGCCGGGCGTACAATTAACCCTCGCGTGTCAATGCGTCTGTTTAAATGTGCCCTCGGGTCAATCTGGCCCCCGTTAATCTATACCGTTCTTTTCGAGTATGGGTAGGTATGTATACTAACCGGTTTAGAAGAATGTTAAAATCTATTTTGACATTATATGTAGGCACATGATTTAGAGTTAGTAGTGTCAATTTCATTTTAAGATAAATAGGTTAAATAAAACTGCTTTGCCACCGCATCAATAAATATTATAAGAAGTTTTTGAAATTTAGATATATTTGATTTGTTATAGATGTTATAAATTCTAGATCCAATATGTATATTGATACACTATTTAAACAAACATTGTATGGAGGCAGTTTATCCGCACCGGTGGAACCGGTAGAGAGTACTTTATTTTCCATGATTTACAAAGAATAATCTGTACTAAACATTAGGTAATTATATTGTAAGTTCGAGTAAATGAATAACTTGTGACACGCCTAGAAATTTATATAGAGTCCACTTTTTCTTGAACATACATCTTCCTAGAATTTACCGTATAAAACCTAGAAACTTGCAATTAATATTCTCTGTGTAGAGTCGATAAAAACCGAGAAATGCCGCGTATGTGGTGCATCAGACCGCTCGAGACGATCAGCAGACACTTGTACTGCTATATTTAGTTATACACCAGTTAGTAGATCAATTAACTTCACATACCAACTGTTCCGTTCGGTATTAAAGGCAGATAGATACATTAGTATGTCTCTTGGATTCATGAAGATATTTCTTGTACAGTTATCGCGGTGGTTCTGTTCTGTACAATTATGACATCTTTTGGATTTGTGTAACATTTTTAGTACTCACTAATAAACCTTTTGAAATAGTAGAATATTTTTTTGTTTCCCTAATATTTTTTGTTTCCTTAATTATTAGCAACAATATTTATTTCAAAGTAGTTTCCTATTATCTATTATTATCACACAAATTAATTTTCGAAATATTCGTTTTACTTACAGTACAGAGCTTCCACTAAAATGAAGGCTATTTTTTCCTAATCATATCTGCTACACTATGTTTTACATTGTTCTAATACTAATGTATTTTATAACATAAACGTACATAATAATAAAGTGGTTCAGATTCACTAACTTCCCGATTAATTTTGTAGTATGAAATACAAAATAAATTCATATTATAATCGAATAAAAAATATTATTACGTAATAAAACTTTTCGTTTTAAAAGTGTTGCAGTTAACAACATGCATTTTATTGATGTGAGCTGAGTGAATATTTTAATTTTCTTTAGGGATATGTTTTCTTATATAAACTGTGTACCACTAGTGATACCAATTTCGATAAATGGCAAGTGCAAACACCAGGCGTCCACATTTGCTGCTGCCGCTGCTTAACAGCAAAAGTACGAGCAATGATAGATACATTTTATCACCACCTTTGAATTCAAAGTGGAATATTAAAACTTCTATACCCAAATAGTTACTTTAGTCTTAAGCTTAACTAACGCTTGCTTTAAATCGGAATCTCTAACAAGAACGTAACTTCACGCTTGTAGTCCCCCAAACAGATAGGCAGAAGAATGTAGAACACTCCCACGTTTCACCGGTAAAATTTACGTCCCAGAACGGAATAGGTGGCGAGCCTATTGCCATGCATCGGGCACATATCCACACTTCGAACCGCTACCAGAAAGTTTAAATTAGAGAATTTTATAGCGTTCGATCTAGGAATCGAATCCGGGACCTCCCGACCGGCAGTCGCACTTACAACCGACACGACTAACAAGGCTGTCTTTAACGTGAACATAATAATAATGTTATTCCTACAGAAAGATCACATCCGATTATAAATGTATTACGATGAAATATCCTTTTAAAAGTTATTAATTCTAATGATTGAAGATGAGACCGCCGCCATCTGAAGATAACACATCGGGATTTAATTAACTACTGGCAGATAGCAAATAGTAGCCGATAGGATGGCTGTAACTTTGACTCTAGACAGGACATTAGTGATTTCGAAAATACAAACAAATAAGTAACGTTTTATTTTCTCAAATAATGTAAATAACTTATTTATTTTCGTTTGTTTTTTATTAAATTGAGTCAATTTAAACGTATCTAAAACAATTACATTTTTCTGATATCACCTAAATATTAAAGTATTTCACCGTCATTTATTACGTAAAATATATTATGGAAAAATCGCACGACGTAACTCTTCTTTCCTGTGCTAAAGAATATCAAAGAACCACTCATTCATTTTCGGAGAAATATCAACAATCGTTTTCAAACTGGCTGCAATAATCCGTACACTGTAAACAATGCTCGCGAAGACAGCAATGACAAATCAATGTCGGGCGGAGCAGGTGTCGCCGGGACAAAAGAACGACTCATAAAAACAATGGAGGGCCCGCGTATCGGCTGGCCACCCCGCCTCACCCGACACGCCGGAATCTCGAAACGAACAAGAAACACGTCGATCGCCGATTTATGTTGTACTCTCACATGCCCCAAGTTCCATCGGCTCATGCCCTTAAGTCGGACCGAATCCGCATACTTTTCGTTTCGTTGTATCCGTATTTGTATACGGTATGTTGTTTTTGGTGAAGTAAATTAAAATAGTCTAGCTAAGAATGTGCCGGCTGCTGTTTTGTGGTTAAAATTATTTGTTAAGTTTTTTTACATGAAAAAGTTTTATCATTTTATTTTCTATTGTTTTTATTATATTTTAAATTTACGTGACAATCTTATAAGTCTTAAGGAAACGAAATATAAACCTTCAATGTAACTTTTTAAAAATGGAATACAAACAATTGAATATTGATTGAATGTATAGAGAAGAGAGCGCATTATCCAGGGATTGTTTTTAAAT
This sequence comes from Mysoria ambigua, assembly GCA_018245875.1. Classification (NCBI taxonomy): domain Eukaryota; kingdom Metazoa; phylum Arthropoda; class Insecta; order Lepidoptera; family Hesperiidae; genus Mysoria; species Mysoria ambigua. Next base: position 14,362 of record DWEI01001786.1, read on the forward strand.
TCAGTGGTTTCTTGCATCATAAAAGAAACCTATATAAACGTAATATTACGCGTATAATCCCTGAAGAGGGAGCCCTAAAAGTAACATTATATAACTTTTGCTCGCCATTTTAGCTCCTTAAAAGACCTCCTCTCTCTATATAACTATAATTTAACTTTCCTAACTCTTTTAGTTTAAGTTTTAGAACCAAGTCTCGCTTGCAGTCTGTGAATATTATTTTGTATTCTAATTTTATTTCTATGATAAATAAATAATTTTAATTTGATCAAAATAAATACATCAGTTTCTTAGAAACCAATTATCTACCTATTATTGTAATCACGCGTTCATTTTTCGATAGTCTCATGTATTAACTTCGGGCAACCTATAACTTCAGTTTATATTTTGAAAAATGTATGAGTTCGAAAATTTCTAAAGTATAAGTATAAGTTTTCTAAGTATAAGTTTTCAAACACATCATTTCTTCGCATTTTGTGTACCACTATCTCGTAACTGACCGTCAACTGATCGATATATTATTTGTTGTCGTGATATTTCTATCTACACGTGGAACAGGCGCACTATCGATGTCACACTTTGGACACGTTTGACGGCATTGTTTCTTGTCGAACGACGATCTATGTTTCCTTCTTCACGTGCGCCGGGTCCGACACGTCTACGCCCTTAAGGGCAACCGAAGCCGCATATGGAATCGCTATCGCATTCCTAATTCCATCGTGTTCAATTAACGAGATAAATCTCGCTATATCCAGCGCTCCACAGCTATCTTTGCCAATTCCTCGGCTATGCCTTTCCGCAGACGTGATCTATCGATTCCTGTATGTAAATTTTTGCAAAACTAATTAACTATCGCTATCTGATCTACTTTGTACTTCTTTGACGATTCGTATCCGTAATATTCATGTAGTTATGGAGTTATAAAGTACTGTTAGCCTAAAAGACAAAATAAACTATAGATTTGTACCCATAAGTATACAATCAATATAATTTACGCCCTCCAACAAGGCCCTGTTTATATCCTGTACACAGGTTTCTAACGATCTCTTAAAGATAAAATACCGCAAGAAACTAATAACTTTAAGAAATAAACAAATACTTCAACTCTACTCGTACCTCTTCACAAAATTAAGGTCATCAAACTAGTATCACGTGTTCACCGTTTTTCACATAATATAAGTATAAAATATTAGGAGGTATGTTGAAACAACATATTGGCAATTTTTTATTGTAACTGGTCGCGGGTTCATTTAATAAAATAGGCTCATAGTTAACAAGTATAAACTATTATAACAAATATAAACTAATTTACTTAATTATTAAGTAAATTACTAAACTAATTTACTTTATTATTAAACTAATTTACCTTTATTTGACTGCCTCGTTGGTCGTGTTGGTTGCAGGTGCGACTGCCGATCGGGAGGTCCCGGGTTCGATTCCCG